>CM068368.1:628543057-628730557 GCA_034769895.1 Magicicada septendecula | reverse complement strand
TCTCACTTTGCCGCAACCTCTTGCCAACCAGGTGTAAACATGTATTAATCCGTTAAATTTATACGTTCATAACGTATCTTAATAAATTATATATCAAATTAAAGCTAATTTTTTTCTCTACAGGATGGAATACAGTTGCCTATGTAAAAGTGGCCGCAAATAGGGGTTGCTAACTGTTAAAGATACATAAGAGTTAGCGCATCACACCATCCATCAGACAAGGACGCTGGGTGTCAGCTGTTCGTCGTTTTTAAACTATTGCGCATGCGTCAATAGTTAATTATTCAATAACAAAATGAAGACAATATAATAATAGAATTTTATATATTAATTTTATATATGGTATTTATATATGAATTTTTTAATGCTATTTTATTTAGTTTATTTATTATGATACATTACAAAAGAAATTAAACAAAACATTGAAAAAATGATTAAATAATTAATAAAAGTTATGTTACATTTTCTTGCCATTACATTTTTCAATATTGAAGCAAAAGAATCGTCGCCCCAGTGATCAGCTAAGAATTTAACCAGGGCTTCTTTAAAACGATAATTCTTCAAACTTGTTGAAAAATCTGTGGGTCTAGGTTGCAACGGACCATTAATCGTGTAGGGAATATCAATTTCCTCTCGATTCTGTCTTTTGCAATCTTTGATGGAAATCTTAGCTGATCACTGGGACGACGACTCTTTTGCTTCAATATTGAAAAACAAAAAAGTCTTTATTACAGTCGGAGAACTGTGTTTTTCATATTGTTCAGTTGGAAACCGCGTTGTAAAAAAAGAAGAAACTGAATTAGCATGTCAACATGAGGAAGCTGATACACGAATTATATTTCATATAAGCAAAGTGCATCAAGACTCGAAAATTCTGGTAAAAGCGACTGACACTGACGTCCTAATAATTTTGCTAGGCAATTTGCACAAATTTCCCAATTTACAAATTTGGTTGGCAAACAGTACGTCAAAAAACGTTAATAATAAAGACCAAACTTGTATAAATTGTACGGATTTGGCAATGAAATTAGGTCCGACTTTATGCCTTGCGCTGCCAGCATTTCACGCTTTCACAGGTTGCGACTATACGGCTGCGTTTTTCAACAAAGGGAAAGTCCAGCCCTTCAATATATTTTCCAAGAACCAGAAAATTCAGCAGGTTTTCGCATCACTGACTAACCCACATGACATTTTTGACGATAACAAAATTAAAGTAGTCCAGGAGTTTACTTCTCTTATGTATGGAATCAGAAATTGTCATAGTGTAAATGCTGCAAGATATTTGATGTTCAACAAAATGTACGCAACAAAAAAAAACGATGAAAAATTTATGAAAAAATTGAAAGGCTTCGACTCAACCCATATTCCACCGTGCTGGAAATCCTTAAAACAAAAATTGTTGAGGACGATCTTTGTTAATTCGATGTGGCAAAATGCCACTGATCCGGATTGTATAAAGTTTAGCGTTGAAAATAGCGGCTGGATTTTAGATGGTTTTCTAAAACCAACATGGTTCGTTGGAGACTCAACGCCACTGCAAGTCGAAGATGTGTTGTGTGATTTAATGAAAGAATGTTCTGAGAATGCGGAAGATGATTCTGATATTTGTAGCTATGAGAGTGAGAGCTCGGATGAATCGGAGGATGAATGAATGGCAAGAAAATGTAACATAACTTTTATTAATTATTTAATCATTTTCCAATGTTTTGTTTAATTTCTTTTGTAATGTATCATAATAAATAAACTAAATAAAATAAATAAAATATCATTAAAAAATTCATATATAAATATCATATATAAAATTCTATTATTATATTGTCTTCATTTTGTTATTGAATAATTAAGTATTGACGCATGCGCAATAGTTTAAAAACGACGAATAGCTGACACCACACTGCGTCCTTGTCTGATGGATGGTGTGATGCGCTAACTCTTATGTATCTTTAACAGTTAGCAACCCCTACTTGCGGCCACTTTTCACAGGAAACCGTATTCCATCGTATAGAGAAAAAAATTAGCTTTAATTTGATATATAATTTCGGATTAATACATGTTTACACCTGGTTGCCAAGAGGTTGCGGCCAAGTGAGAAATAGCAACCCAAACGTTTTCAGTTCTTTACATATCTCTATTTGAAATGAACTATAATTATCTTAAAAACAAGTAAACGAAATTGTTTAAAAAACAATTAATTAATAAAATTTTAATTAAAAGTACTTGCGGGCATATTTTGATAGGCAACCCGGGAGAAACGTATTCCTCTATTAATAATTAACTATAAAAATAGCATTTTCATTACAAAACAGATGGACGTAGTAATCACGCATTCGGATCTTAGACGATTTGTTGTTTAATAAAAACATATTCATTGTTTAATAAAAACATATTTCATTAACTCTAATTAATATAATAACTAAAATAATTAATCTAATTTTATTCCAAACCAACACAAACAAACGGACGATATATAATAGAACACATCTCAATCTGGTATCCGATTGATTATTTAAGTGATGACTCATGAGATAATAATACCGCGAGTAATGCAGAGCTCATTTTGCTTTATGTAGTGGGGCGTTTTACCACCTGTGACTTGATTGCAGCCTCCGGGACGTGCCCGATGGAAAACCTAGAGATATTGTAAGACCTAGAAACGTAACCAAGAATAAACAAACATTTTACAGCACCTCTCATGGCTATGAACTTGTGATCCACATGGGGTCATGGGATGTAATTGTTTTTACTTATGTCACAAGACCTACATGCCTGCACTCTTCGTAGACAATGAGACATGCCTGCACTACCATCAGACAGTTAATCCGCTGTTTACAGCAAGAGAGTAATAATTAATGTAATATTTTATTTATTTTATCACAAGTGAAATGTTAATAAATACGGTCTAATAAAAATATGAACTTAATGTGTGTGACTTTTTGTTATGATTAATGCTATACGGAAATTTGTATTTATCGGAAGAACTATTCTCTTTCGGGTGTAAAATTTTATCAAATAGTTAAATAGAAGTGGCAGCTTCTTAATTTCTCTGGTGTTTAATAATTCCAACAAAATAAAAAGCCATCAAGTGAACAAGATTTATATGTAATTTTGTATAACCAACAACATATGCCTGAGAGAATTTTTTTACTTTTCTGAATAACTGTCAAAGATTTATCATAGAATTACAAAGATTTCAGAAACAAATAAAAACTTCTTCAAGAAAAGAAATTAAAGAGCCCAGACATGAATAGGACCAATTTTACAATAACAGAGTCAAGTCAACAAAAAGTGGGAATTACGTTGTCAACGAAATTAAGCCGATTTCGACAAATTTTTCACTAAGAATACAAAGCCTATAATGGCTTTAACCTGACATAAGAATCAGTTTTTTCTGAATTGTTATTCAGCTAAATATATTCTGTGGAAATGAAGTTTGAGTAAAAAGTATTAAGTAAGAGGCTTTAACACAAGTAGGTAAAATGAGAGTCCATGAGATATTGCTAACTTCCCCTTACTCGTAACATTTAAAACTACTTTGTCCATAGAGATTTTTAAAGCCGTATTAAGCTGTAAACACAGTCTTGTAATTGTCACGGATAGAGATGTACAAGTACCCTTTCATGTTAAGTGATTTTACTTTAGTCTAAATAATAAACTAATTGGGACATGATAATATTTAAATGTTTCGTGACAAAGATCTGACAGACAAACGAGTTTAAGTAGAATTTATAATGCCTTAATTCAGGAATATTTCCCATTTTCAAGCAATATATTATACTAATTTATTATGTAGAAATGAAATTATTTGTGTTAAATAACATTATAGTTATTTCGTCTTGCGTTAGATTATAAAAAAATTATAAGAAATTACAAAAAATTCTAGACTTTTGATTACGTGAAGTAGAATTAAGTAATTAAAACAATAACAGTTTTATCAAAATGAAAATTTTTTTTATTTTGTGGATGTATTGTTTAATCATGATTTTGGTTATATTGTGGTTGAAGTCAATATTTTCAGTAGTCTGTATTTGTATCGCGCGAAATAATGTTTCTACGGTACGGGCACAAAACGTTTCAGTTTAGAGCTGTGTCGCAGTATGCAGTTTGAGTATCCTACCAAACTAGGCAGTCCTAAACAAAATAATAAGTGGCTCCGCCCTTTATAATTAAAAATTATCTTAAAATTTAAGATTTATTGATTGGCTGCAAATGTGTAAACATTGGGTTCTTTTTCTTCATTTGTTTGAGTTACATCCTGTGGCTATTCTATTATTTCTCCAGTCATTAGCTATTCTTAAGTTTCAGTTTTTGTGTTCGACAACCGAAGCTTTCGGGTAATCTGAAGACGAGAAAATATTCAGGACTGCTCTCGGCATCCATTTAAAGAAGTGGGTTCCAATTCGTGACTTTAGATAAAACTTTACATTCACTAACACAAGTTTTTTACTCTTGATTTTCTAAAGTTTGGTAAAACTTTAATCGTATATTGCATCAAAAGTATATTTTTGTTAATTGAAGTTAATGTTTTGAAATATTTAACGTATTAAGCGGAGTAACCGTTTTTGATATATTATCTAAAATTAATTCTTACACTTTTTATAACTAGGATATCAAGAAATAAAATATTATGTATCTTGTTACATACTATATACCTTATATATTATATAATATACAGGGTATATAGTAATAAGTAACATAAGGTAATACAGTAATATAGCCTAATATAAGCCAGTAGTGATAATAGTAACATAAGGTAATATAAAAAGATATATTGAAATGATACTTATGTATCTTGTTATAAGTGTTATAACAATCGGTAACACTTATTTGGGACTTGAATAAATTGACGTAATAAAAGTGGTAAAGCATAATAGAACTATTCACTGCATAGCAAAGTTTGTCTGCTCATCCTTCTAGTGAGAATCTCTCCGCAACTACTACAGTGACTTCTATTTGATCCGAAACGTTTTGAAGCTGTCCTTTTATATATTTTTGTAGCATTTGATAGTTTTTATACGCAATAGTAGGTACAAAAATAATAAAAATACATTTCAGTGTTGCTAACCTTATAATGGAATACCGTAGCAAAATTAATGTGAGTTCTGTACTACTTAATTTCTGGATCTGTACATTTACTTGCTAATGAGATTATCAGAAGAACCTCTCATCGTAAGTACACTGTTTTAAGTAACGCATCTATTTATATCTACTACTTCAGTCGCTGTTGAAGCAACTGTTTTTTAACAGGAGTATTCTGCCTCGTTACGAGTTACAACATTAAAAAAGGGTTTTCTGGTTTTGTGTTCAAAGTGAGATAGCACCTAAACTTGTTTATAAGCTTCACAACTTAGCAAAAAAATCAACATCAGTTGGTAACATTTAGTTCTTTTCCACTTGTAGGCTGTCTATATATCACTGATTGGAACGGTGTTTATTATAAATATTATACGGAACATTGTAACGTCTTTTCGCCGCGTTACAAATCCAGGGAACCCATCGTAATTAAACTCCGTTAATTAGATGGGCTGCCTACGTTGTAACAGAATGTATCACAAATAATTAATGTAACAAATTACTTACTAACTGTGTAAGGAAACAATGGCAAGGTATACAATTGATTTAAGCACTCCTCATATGTGTGTAACAAGAAGACTTCTCTTTATTTAACATTTAAAAACATTTACTGACAGATCCCATGACATTACTAATTCAATTATTAAGTTATTTGAAAGGTTTCTTTAAACTTTGGGATCAAAATTGATTCTATATAGCTATACCTCGGATCCGGGTAACCTTCGGTATTTATTCATTAAAACTTTTAGTCATAATCAATTCATGATATTAGCTTGCAAGAATTTCTTTTATTCAACCATTGGAAGAATGGTATTATTGCTTGAATTATATTACTCTACATTAGCATATAAACTGTTACAACGTAGGAAGTTAGAATAGTTACATGAAATTCTTAGATTTAATTTATAAGTCTTTACAAAGTTAATAGTTTCTGAAAAGTCTCTTTCAAGATGTGTTGTGTAACAAATATTAGTAACCCTCGATAGACAGGCTATCGAGTCACCTTTTAATTGGTATGCAGAAGACTCGTCCTGGGGTATCCGTCTTGGGAAACAGGAACAGCTACGTCGTCATCTCGGTCTGGTCTTCGTCAGTAAAGGGCTCCAAAGTCCGCATGTTGAACCTTCTACTATGGTACTTGTAGATTCTCGGATGTCCTGATCTGCATATTCTGTCGTGTGTACTAGAGTTTGTGGCTTCTGATAGTTCACATCTCCAGGTATGATGTTGGAAGTGTTGTTAGTTCTTGAAGTTCGAAGTCATCTTGTGTTACACCTTTTTTACGTTTCGAGTTTTACACTTTAAATCTCTTGTTTATTTACATAACTATATTAGTTAACACATCCAGATGCTTTAAGCAGCTATTTCTGGTATACCATCTTAAGGTAAAACAAAGTATAGGTAACATATTTTAAGAGCACAGCTCTTACGTCTATACTGTACGAAGTCACCATTGCGAGAGAGCGAAATTTTGCTCCCTTCGCCTGGTACTGCACAAAATGGTAGTGGGGCAATTACCGCGCGAGAATATAGTCCCTGTCCTTCTTTATGTTAACATTTTTATTTATACAAACTATCCCTAAACAAATATACATAATTTAAATCAGTTGTTTTAGCGACTATCTGTGTCTTCAGATTTTTAATTATTAACATTAGGTTTTTTATCTTATTCTAACTTACACAAGACTCGGAAAACATGTCGAGTCTGGAATCAACAGGACAGCGCCTGCTCACAAGCAAAGGGTTAAATACGATATTAATAACTCTTTACAATTTATCTTTTTATTAGAGCATCTTCTAACTAACTAATTACTGCTTCCTCTCATACTGAGTACATACAGGTTTTTTATATTAATACAGTGAGATTTAAATGGCTTAATAGCTCGCAACCTTCATTTTCAAAAATTTTTTATTTTCTTGATTATTTCTTTTATTTAAATCGTCACATACTCCACCGCTTAATTTGCACGCTACGGTTAAGTTTTTTGAGTGTAACTCACAATTGGGGACTGGGAGTATGAATGGGGTTAGTGTGTGTAATTTCTTTCACATAGTTGTTGGACACTTTACAACGTTGTCCACATAGTTATTTCCTATAGTTACAACACAGTATACTTTATATTCTTATAAACTACCTTTTTTTTAATACTATTTACACTTAATATTTACACAATTAAAACACAAAACTCTTTCTTATCTCTATCACTTAATTTTACTACCGGTTTTTTTGTTTGTCTTACTCTCTCTTCTGTAGAGTAACTTTCTAAATCTTTACTATTTAGAATTCTATCTTTTCTTCTGTGAGTCCTATATAACTCATGTAGTTAATGAGTGTTAGTACCCATCTAGTTAATGATTATACATTAATGCATGCTTCGCAGAACTGGAACTCAGGTTGATCAGGCCTCGTTTCCAAACTCTACGTTTTACATTTTTCCACGTGGATTCAGAAATATAATTTTCTTTACTGCCTAGTATTCCCTTTTCCTTTTTGGGTTATACTATACCGTCACTTCTTCTTATACAACTTTAGTTGCGAAATATGCGTTCTCCGCACATATTTCTGAGTTGCAGGTTCGCACAGGGCTACTGTAACTGGAGTTAGGTACTTTTGGATTTGGTAAGGGCCACACCATCGGAATGATAGTTTAGAGGTGGTCTTATCAATCGCACTACTAATGGGGTGAGTCTTGTACATTACTAAGTCACCTACTTGGTACCTGACTGAGTTGCTATGATTACCTTTCTCGTGGTATCTTCTGGATTTTTCCAAGCTTGCTCTTAAGTTAGAGCGGGCTTTGTTCCATATTCGCTTTATCTGCTTATCCGTTATTTGCGGAGGCAGCAGATCGTGTATATTCCATCTTGTGGACAAAGGGTGGTTTGGTCGATACTTGTATAGTAACTCGAACGGGGTAGACTTGTGACCTTCGTGGTAAGCTGAATTAAAAGCGTATTGAATCCAGGATAGATTTTGGTCCCACGACGTGTGATCGTTCGCATGATAGGCGATTAGCGCAGATTTGAGGTTTCGTAGATACCTTTCAGCAATATTGCCTTGCGGTCGATACTCTGTAGTGGTTATATGGTCTATCCCTAACTTGAAACACATATTCTTGAATTCTTTTGCTTTAAACTGTGGACCGTTATCAGATACTATACGTACTGGAGTACCGTAGTCTTTAAATAGTCTTTCCTGTAGTATTTTAACTGTTGTCGACGCTAATGCTCGTCGCATGGGATACATCCACACAAATTTGGTGAACGAATCTACACATATCAGTAACATGGTATTTCCTGATTTGGATCGTGGATAAGGACCTGAGAAATCTAGATAAAGTTTCGAAAAAGGGGTCTTTGGGATTTCTGGTATCAATTGGCTTACTTCAGTATTTCTGGCGGGTTTACTAAGGGCGCATAATGAACATTTCTTTACGAAATTGGCTATTTCGCAGTTCATATTGTTCCAATGATATTCCTTTCGAATACGATGTATCGTCTTATTGATTCCCATATGGGCTCCTATGGTAGATGAATGGAAGTATTCCATTAGCATGGGCTTAATTACATCCGGGGCTATTATTCTTAATTCCTTTCCGTCTCTTATCTTGAGACACAGTACATTCTTACTCAATACGTACTTCTCGGATTTAATACCTTGGGTAAGTTGTTCTATAATAGGCTTCAGTAAGGGGTCTTGTTGTTGATACAGGGCAATGTTTGTAAAGGCAAGGGGGAATTCAGTAATTACGGCGTTAGCACTTGCTATTTCCGGCTTCACTATGTTTTCGGAAGTTTTAGTGGGTGACTGTAACATACGGGACAGGGTATCGGCGACTACATTTTGAGTACCTTTAATATGCTGCACTCTGAATTAGTAGCAGTTTAATTTCAATATCCATCTGCCAATTCGTCCTAATTGTTTAGGGTGATTCAATAACCATGATAACGCCTGATTGTCGGTTTCCAAAAGGAATTCTTTATGTTCTAGGAAGGGTTTAAACTTTTCGAATGCAAAAACAATTGCTAAACATTCCAATTCATATGCGGAATACTTTCTTTCTTGATCACTCAGTGTTCGTGATGCATAACTAATTGGTAGTCTACAGTTATCTATCTCTTGGTATATCACTGCACCTAACGCTACACTGGAACTGTCGGTTTGCACGACGAATGGTTTTGTGAAATCAGCTAGTTGCAAAACTGGGGGAGATATAATACTTTCTTTAAGTTGTTCAAACGCGTTTTGATGTATTGAGCTCCATTCGAACTTCGTTCCCTTCTTTCGTAAGGAGTTTAGGGGTGCTGCTATTTCGGCAAGATGGGGAATATATTTGTGGAAATAATTCACCATACCTAAAAATCGGGCTATACCTTTTGCATCTCGTGGGGGTGCAAATTCTCTAATAGCGCGGGTACGTTCGGGGTCAATGCTTACCTTTCCATTCGCTTTCACGATGTGTCCTAAGAAAGAAAACTGAGGGACGGCAAAACTTACCTTATTTGGGTTCACCGTTAATCCTGCTCTTAGTAACCGAGATAACACTTCACGCAAATGTTTGAGATGTTGTTCCATTGATTCACTGTATATAACGATGTCGTCCAAATAGTGGTACACATATTTAAATTTAATGTCGTGAAATATCTTTTCCAATAGTCTACTACATACGGAACTTCCTTGAGATATTCCAAAGGGTACCCTAGTAAATTGGTACAAGTTAAAAGGAACTGCAAACGCTGTTAGACGTTTTGATTCTTCTGAAAGAGGTATTTGGTGAAATTCTTGATTCAGATCCATTACCGTAAAGACCATAGCTTTAGTAAAATAATGAAACGCACTATGGATGTCTGGAAGAGGGATTGATTCAAATTCTATTCTTTTATTTAATTGCCTGTAGTCTACAACTAGTCGGTGTTTATCTGGTCCTTTCGGTACTAAAAAGGAGGGTGAATAATATGGGGACGTAGAGGGTTCTATGATTCCTTGGTCCAATAACTTGTTGATGTGGTTTCGCATGACTTCCAACTTGGGAGGCGACAACTTGTACGGGGGTAGTCGTATTACTTTCTGATCACTCAGATTAATTTTATACTCTATTAGGTCCGTAAGTCCTAGTTTTGGTGTAAGAACCGAGGAAAATTCTTTTATTAGTTTTAGTATTCTGACTCTATCTCTTCTTTCTAGGTGAGATAAATCTGAATCTTGGTGTATTACATGTGCAGTAGATGAACAACGTTTATCTTCATTACTATCAAATTTATGTTTCCTTGTACGGTCAAATCTGAAATAAAATACTTGCTCGTAGATGTCAAGAATCATTCCTGTCTTACTAATAAAATCTGCACCTAATATTAAATCAGGTCCTAATTCTTTACATACTAACATTGTAAACATCCAAGTTAGGTTTTTTATTTTAACCTTAACGGTAATACTCAGGTTTATGTTTATTTTACGTTTATCAGCGGTAGCACACTTTATATTCACTAGTTGGTTCCGTTTTACTAGATGATGTTTAGCTAACATGTCCGCTAATTCTTGGCTGATTAAAGTTCTACTAGATCCCGAATCAATTAAGGCGATGGGGGATGTAACGCCTAAGTCGACTCGTATTAATGGTAGTAGATTTTTTTTCCATTTACATTTATTAATCGCATTACACTTTTCACGAAATTCTCTCACATAGGGGTCGATTTCTTTCGCACCTTTTTTTTTTTTTTACTTGGTTACAGAATAATTCATTATTATTATTATTGGTTCCTTTTAGTTTACCCAATTTCGAGTAGCTGCGGAAGACACAGGTTTTCGGGTCTCCCTGCCTTACATGCTTTTTGAATTGGGGTTATTCCGTTCTAATGGCTTACTTTTGCACTCTCTTCTTATGTGTCCATATTTGCCACAATTATAACAGGTGGGTTTCCTGCGAGGTGGGTACTTGGTTTCCGCTTTATCGGGGTTTACACTTAACTTACCAGCTTTGCGCACATGGTGAGGTCTATTAGAAACTTGTCTTTCATACGAGGGTGTTACATCAGGCAGTAGTGCTCGCAATTGATGTCTATTAGTTCCAGAGGTTTTCATTGCTTCTCTATTTTGATCTGAGTACCATACATTTGAAGAATGGATACTGCACTGTTCTAGATCAGCAATTGTATTGGGTCTATTCATCAATGATAGTCGAGATCTTTCTTCAGGTGACACGCCTATTAAAATGGTGTCCACCAGTTGTGTTTCATTCCAGCTTACACGTAGCAGTCGAGAGGACTCCCTAATATCGGAGATGTAGTGAGCTAATCTCTCCTGATGTCCTTGTACTCGGAGTACTGTCTTTCTTTTTATTTCCTCATAGATGCCGGTGGGAATAAAGTATTTTATTATAGAGCTATGTAGCTCTTCTACTGGGAATGTAGAGGTTAGGGCTTCTAGGACACGATTTTTTTAACGGGGGTTTACACTTTGGTAACAGAACTTGTAAAATTTGCCAGTCATTCAGCTGCTGTAGATCCTTTATCTGAAGAAGATAACTAATAAATGTTAGTAATTTGGAAAAATTTAAGCCATCTGTATAAGGGATTTCGGTTAAAATCTTCTCCACAGGATGAGTCATTTTACCGTATAGATCCGCGTTATAGTTCATAGGTGTAATTCCTCGATGAGGGCGATTGGATTCATTGGAGGAGTTGGTCAATTCATTATTTCCGGGACGAAACTGAAAATGCTCGGGAGGAGGGGCATTTACATCTGTATCAGTATTTTGTTCTGGGTTCGCTTGCACTTGCGATACGATAGGTGAGTTCCGATCCGAGTTAGGCGGAGGTAAACCAGTGGTGGGGGATTGTACTGGGGAGATGTGTAATTTCATTAATGATTTCTCTATTTCGTCCATCCTGAATGAGTCGGATTTTCGTCTTAAATCGTTAATAATTGAAGGTAAGCGGCGTAGAGCTTCGTCTGCTAGCTTTTGTACATCAACGGGTATTTCTGTGAGATTCGGCCAGATCGACAAATTTTTTATTCGCCTGGTTAAATGCTCTATTCTCTGGGTAGTCCGCAAAATTCTTGCCGGAGATTTCTCGTCTTGGAGTGTTTGAGACAATAAGTATAGTTCACTATACTTGGCATTACAAATTTCTTTCTCGCTTTCATAATCGAGTTGGCTTAGATAGTTTAATTGCACGGGCGCATCAAATGCACATTCGCGAATTGACCTTCGTAATTCCGCGACTGTTACATCAGCATGGGGTAGTCCACGCAAAAGGGCTTCGTAAGATAGCTCGTCTTGTAATAACAAATCCGGGTTAAATTGGGCCATTTTGTTCTAACACATTAGCACGTACTTAAAATTAATACTAGTACATTACATATATATTACATATATATATAATAAATTCATAAGTAATCAATTTACACAAATTAGAAAAGAACAATTTCTCTTCTAAGGGAGAGACAGAAATCACACACACATATTTTTCAAGGTTAAATAGCCGATCAGCTGTTTTCTGGAATGTAGGTCACCCTCTGTATTTAGTTAACAAAGGAACTGGTGTATCAGTGAGAAAGGGGGTTTTACTCTTATTGTTCTCTAGACAATGCGATTGAATAACACAACTACTTTATACCGGTTTAAACGAGAGAAGGAGAGCACAATCTTATTCAACAAATCTAATACTACTATTTCGCTTGACAACACTTTGACTCCGTTCATTCATAAACTTTTTTCAATTAAATAAATTAGTTATTTGCTTCACAAGTTTTAAATCACGAACTTCTACTTAATTACCTTGGTCTACATTACATACTTTATTATTAACAAAGTTATTTTTAATTAATTTTTTTTTTATAACACATACTAGTGTATGTAAGCTATATAGTTGGACATACACTGTGCAGAATGATTCAGGAAACAACAGGTCATGGATTGTCGTAAACAAACCTGTTACAGATTGTTCGGTTGACCAAAATTGTTATGTTTGGTCACAATTCATGTCTGCAAGTAATTATATCGAATAATGCAGGTTCCTACTGGCCTATAGAATGCAAAAGCTATATGCATTGTATGACGCTAAAGATATTTCACTTATACATACTATCATCTACGTAACTTAATACACTATTAAATATGTTTTGAACATTAAAGTTATTAAAGTAACTTTCTGAGTGCATAGATCAATATTATATATTTAGTTACTGTTCATACAAATTATCCACGCATAGTGATGCAATTTTGTTTGTGACACTCTATACACAAATAAAACTCTTTCCTTTGTTTCCTTTTTTTTTTTAAAAAGAGTGACGCAATTTTGTTTGCGTCGCGATGCTTAAAACACTTTTATAAAAATTAGCAGAGTCGCGCACTTTTGTAACGTCTTTTCGCCGCGTTACAAATCCAGGGAACCCATCGTAATTAAACTCCGTTAATTAGATGAGCTGCCTACGTTGTAACAGAATGTATCACAAATAATTAATATAACAAATTACTTACTAACTGTGTAAGGAAACAATGGCAAGGTATACAATTGATTTAAGCACTCCTCATATGTGTGTAACAAGAAGACTTCTCTTTATTTAACATTTAAAAACATTTACTGACAGATCCCATGACATTACTAATTCAATTATTAAGTTATTTGAAAGGTTTCTTTAAACTTTGGGATCAAAATTGATTCTATATAGCTATACCTCGGATCCGGGTAACCTTCGGTATTTATTCATTAAAACTTTTATTCATAATCAATTCATGATATTAGCTTGCAAGAATTTCTTTTATTCAACCATTGGAAGAATGGTATTATTGCTTGAATTATATTACTCTACATTAGCATATAAACTGTTACAACGTAGGAAGTTAGAATAGTTACATGAAATTCTTAGATTTAATTTATAAGTCTTTACAAAGTTAATAGTTTCTGAAAAGTCTCTTTCAAGATGTGTTGTGTAACAAATATTAGTAACCCTCGATAGACAGGCTATCGAGTCACCTTTTAATTGGTATGCAGAAGACTCGTCCTGGGGTATCCGTCTTGGGAAACAGGAACAGCTACGTCGTCATCTCGGTCTGGTCTTCGTCAGTAAAGGGCTCCAAAGTCCGCAGGTTGAACCTTCTACTATGGTACTTGTAGATTCTCGGATGTCCTGATCTGCATATTCTGTCGTGTGTACTAGAGTTTGTGGCTTCTGATAGTTCACATCTCCAGGTATGATGTTGGAAGTGTTGTTAGTTCTTGAAGTTCGAAGTCATCTTGTGTTACACCTTTTTTACGTTTCGAGTTTTACACTTTAAATCTCTTGTTTATTTACATAACTATATTAGTTAACACATCCAGATGCTTTAAGCAGCTATTTCTGGTATACCATCTTAAGGTAAAACAAAGTATAGGTAACATATTTTAAGAGCACAGCTCTTACGTCTATACTGTACGAAGTCACCATTGCGAGAGAGCGAAATTTTGCTCCCTTCGCCTGGTACTGGACAAAATGGTAGTGGGGCAATTACCGCGCGAGAATATAGTCCCTGTCTCTCTTTATGTTAACATTTTTATTTATACAAACTATCCCTAAACAAATATACATAATTTAAATCAGTTGTTTTAGCGACTATCTGTGTCTTCAGATTTTTAATTATTAACATTAGGTTTTTTATCTTATTCTAACTTACACAAGACTCGGAAAACATGTCGAGTCTGGAATCAACAGGACAGCGCCTGCTCACAAGCAAAGGGTTAAATACGATATTAATAACTCTTTACAATTTATCTTTTTATTAGAGTATCTTCTAACTAACTAATTACTGCTTCCTCTCATACTGAGTACATACAGGTTTTTTATATTAATACAGTGAGATTTAAATGGCTTAATAGCTCGCAACCTTCATTTTCAAAAATTTTTTATTTTCTTGATTATTTCTTTTATTTAAATCGTCACAACATGTTTTTGTGATATATAGAAACCCATACGTTTTTGGACTGATTATCTATGTTAATTATAATAATCGATTTTTTAAGCACGCACCTGCTACATTAAGGTGAACTATACTGTGAGTCTTCACTAATTTTATGTCAAGTACACTAATTTACATAAAAGCTTTGAAAGTTATAAAAAATGAAAATTAAGGAGAAAATGACGTAAATGTTTATAAACACTTACAAGCTACCGTACTATGTCACAAACTATGTTTACAAATTATGTTAGAAATATTATCTCTATATTACTATGGTAGATATAATATTTCCAAATAAATAAAAGCCAGAAGCCAAAGTACTAAGATGGTGATGTTTAATAACAATACTTTCTTGTACACAAAAATGTTATTATTTTGAACAAAAATACAGTACTTACAAAAAATGTATATAACTTACAATTTTTAACATTTTTCTTTTATATATAGCATATTAATTGTACTCTAATTAAACAGACACAAAAATTTTACTAGTTAGTTAACATTGTTTTAGTTTGAAGATATTGACTTTCAACCTAGCTTTATGAAGAAATTTATAGAAACATACACTATAAAAGAACAGTACTAATTCTTTATTACAGTACTAATCTCCTCAGTTGTTTTGAATGGCACACATATAACGATGGCACACATATTTTTTTGAAAGTAAATAAGTACTGAAAGTTAAAAGCGTAATAACATGATACGCTTTAACATTGTTTTAACATTTTTTATCCTGTACTTGTCAAGAAAGGTTTAACGTTATTAACAAAAAAAAAAAAAAAAATGGTATTTAAAGTCAAATGATATCTCAAGAGATAAAAAATTATTTTACAATGTTTAGGTTCTATAAAAATATCTAATAGCATTTACAGGCATGCAGGTATGAGCATTGAGTTGATGTTACCTCTTGTATTATATAATAACTTCTATAGTGCTGTATACTTGAAACATTGAAAATGTTGTGTTATAGGAAATTACTGAAACTAAGATGGATCTGCAAGGCTAGTAATGACGAGATTCTGAACAGAGTTGGAGAAAAAAGAGGTTTTTGGCAAAACATTGTGAAGGGAAGTGTTGAACTTATTAGCCATATTATGAGTCATGAAAATTTGATAAAATATAATAGAAGGAAAAAAGGAAGAGGAAGACCGAGAGTCCAATATACGAAACAGATTATTGGTGACGTAAGCTGTAATTCCTATGAGAAGATGAAACGGAAACACAAAGAAGATCGGTGTGGAGAACTGCTACAAACCAATCTGCGGTTTGCTAATTAAAGAAGAAGAAGAAGACTGTGTGTATGTACAATATAAAGTGGAAAATATTTTAATGCATATATTATAAACAAAAAACATTAATCTTTATTGTAATTGACTACTTTATTGGAATGCCGGAAAATAATTACTAGATGTAGCGAAACTACTGGAGAGAATTGGATATCAGACTTGAGTCACAGTGTAAAGTACTAAATAGTCCAATAATTAATTTTTAATTTAATTGTAAATCAAGTTTTACGTTCAGCATACATAAAAATATTATGTATGTAAATACATATAAATGTATAAAATAATACTATGTTTAAACACATTAAATTTACACTTATATACATAATTATATAATTATGAAATAATATTTATATATTATAAATAAATACTACATTATAATCTTTTAAAACCTGATCAGAGTAGTTAAGTTATTATGGTACAAGGAGTACAGCACATTTTGTATCAGTAGGTTTTGTGTAGACACAACAAAACACTGGGCGCCTCTCTGACAAAGCAAGAGTGTTTGTTTAAGCTGCAAAAGCCAACTTCAGTAAGCTTAATAAAAAAAGTCGCCGTTTTCATGTTTTTGTTTCGTTATATTTATTTCAAACAGACCACTACTGTGTTTGAAACCTGCGTTGTTTATATTTCTTAACGTATCACTGATTTTTTATAGTGCCTGATTAAATACAAATGTACGTATTGCGTTGTTATGCAGTGTAGGGATGTTTACCATGATACGACCCGAAAACCTAAGCTTTATTTTATAAAAATGAAGCAATTTTATTGATCACATTATTTTAAAAAGTGTTTTATGCAATTGCTTCCTTTCACTTAAATAATGTAAAATACCACACACACACACACACACACACACACACACACACACACACACACACACACACACACACACACACACACACACACACACACACTATAACCTATGTCTAGCATAAATTGGTAGACGTAAGTGCTGTCTAAATTACGTTTTCTTTTAGAAAAGCACGATTTATAACTATTTTAAACCTTTTAACGATTTTTCGTATTTCCTCGGATTCTTTAATACAGAGTCAGAGTAAACCTCACTCAAGTAGTTCTTCCAAACTGTTATGGATGTAGCTTAAATGCTTTTTTAGTTGCTCGCCGCGAAACTTGGAGTTGATGCAGACTCGTTTGCCATGTTTATAATATGTTTACATTCCAGTATTAAAAATATTATTGCTCGAATCGATTTAACTTATTGAAACAGTTGCAGGGATATCAAAATATTACAATAATATATTAAAACTTTTATCGAAAGGTAACCTACTTTCCTGCAACCATGTATTATTCCTTAGGTCATTATCTTCTCTAGAGGGTAACATTTTAACGTCTACCATGTGTTTCCGTAATGCTAAGTGTCCGTATGTACAATATTGTTCATCATGTAAAACAACTTTTTATACAGAAAAGTCTACCGCATTTTTTTAAATAAACGATTTCTCATCCTACGTGAATGAAAGACGTGACTTACACGGCTACACGAACTAGTAATGAACAAAACCCGGTCGGTTCATTGCCAGTTAGTGTTCCTATAACGCAAGATTACGGACAAAAATTAGATAACATGACAATGAAGTAACAATTTAAATAAAAAAAAAGATGATACAATTTATAACAGCAGCACATTTATAGGATTTTGTTCATTTTGCGTTTAAGTTTTGCGATCGTATAACGGAAGAGACCCAAATTCAGTACTTATTACAGAGTACGTAAAAGTAGGGCCTACACGTTAACGTTCTCAACTGCTTAGCTGGTGTCGTTGCAATGACAAACTATTACTATTATTGACGGAACAATGTAAAAATATATCTGCTTATCCTTGCACTCAAGTGAATAACAGCGTGAATATCGCGTACATCAGCTCTGCAATCCCAAAAGAGAAAAATAAATAATGGTCCTGTTTCGCTGCTGACTGATAATTAAAATTTGTTTCGTGCAAACGTTTAAGCACGTTTAAGCAAGTACTCTTAAAAACGCGTATAAAAAAAAGCAAGAAGTTGTCAGATGGAATAAAAATTAAAAGTGAAACTGTAGTGCTTAAAATATAACTTGAAACATTGTAAAGTTTCTTTTAACTTAAAATATGTTTATGATCCAATATTTAAAACATTATTACTAAAAAATGACTTAACTAACTCAACAACAAACCTCAAAATTATTCAGGGAAAAATTATTCAAAAACATTGAATGCTGTTAAATATTTGATTTTACCTATGCAGTCGTTTTGTTGTAGGTTGAATTCGTGAAAGTGTCAACTTTCTAACGCGTTAAAATGCTTTATTAATCGTCCTAATCTTCATTTAAGTTAATGGGTTCCTGTCACTATAATCTACTTCGCGATGATGTCAGAATGATTATCGAGTTTTACACTAGCCCGCTGAAAATGTTACATCAAGGTTTCTTCTCAGTATCTGATTTAATTACACAATCAATATTGGGTAAAGTGAAGAACACCTACTCGTTCATAAGTGAAGAACACCTACGGCAACGGTATAACGTTCGTTTTGGATATAATTGGCAAATGTAGTCATTTAGTTGAACTTCCAAATGTATTCCAGATTATTACTTTTCTTTTCCTAAACTGCATTCTCGAATTAGTAGAATCTAGAATTACCTGACTGAGGAACGTAGAAACTTGAGGCTTATGGGAATAAATTGACTAAAGTAAGAAACACAGATATACGGCAGGAAATGAATATTATGAGTATACTTGACAGGATCGTCCAGTATTGTCTGAATTGGTGGGAACATTTTTGCTGAATGGATGACTGCCGCATCCCCAAACAACTGTGGAAATATAAGCCGAGGGGACGGAGAGGTGTGGGACGCCCGAGGAAGCGCTGGAGTGACCAGCTGTAATATTTGCGTATTTGAGACCGGAACAAACCATTCTTAGCTTAAACTTTCAGGATGATGATGATGATGATGAAAGAGGGAAAGTCAACATAAGTTGTGGAGAAGACCAAATTCTACGCAGACCTGAAGCACTGGGGTAAGAAAATACTTGTACTACAACATGCAGCTTCTTTATAAACACATTTTGAACAGCCTATTGTTTTATAAATTTTCGTCTATTAACTATTTCTAGCTTATCAACTCCCCTTCATGTATCTTTATGCGTCTGCACAATTGTAGTCAACATTTCAATAAGTGCATTCGATATCTTATTTTCATTGTACGTCTGTTATTTTAAAAGCAACATATTTTCAATTATGGTTTAGTTTTTTATTAACCGTACATTTTTCAGTTGACAAAGTTCGGGATGGAACGGCGTAAGTCGTAAAGCACGATGGTCGAAATATACTGTAACCTATATACGAATTTGATCTAGCCTGTAAAGTTTTTTGTTGGCTTGTTATGTTACACGACTTTGTAGTATTTCGGACATTAAACTGTCACACTTTTCTTTTCCGTTCCTTTGTAATAAGTGGATAGTGAAGAGTTATTGTGCTATTTGGAATTACCAAGGATAATAAATAAAATTGTCAGAATATTTGATAGGAAGTCAAACACTACTTAAAACATTTGAAATTAATTTTGAAACGATTACCTCAATTTGGCATCTGACTGAAAGTGCACATGTATTACAAAAACCTTGGCTCCAGTTTGTGTTAGTTGTTATGATTAGTCTCTTTCTTTTAGAAATTAATAGCTTTAGGCAAAGAAAAGAATTATTACAGCTCCAGTAAAGCCTAAGTGGCTGTACCTACGTAAACAATAATTATGTTGTGTGCTGTTAAAGATTCTCTAAATATATAATCTAAGATAGCTAACTATAGCTAATTCGTCCTACTAGAATTGCTTGTTTTGAAAGGTGTAAGCCAATTGAAACTTTTATCAAATTTATTGTTTCTTTTTTTTACTTTTCAGTTCCATGTTCCGTAAAGAAATAAAAGTATGGTTATCGCGAAAAAATCGTGTTCGTGATAAGGGTTGATTCTGATTGTACTACCCTCATAACATAAAGAAAAATCATTTTCCGAAAAGTGTCTGTGTGTCTATATGTCGAAATGTTTCTATGGCGAAAGATAACTGCCAAAAATTCAAACAGAATCAAATAATTTTTTGCATAAGTGCCCGAGGTGTAGAGGACTCAAGTAATATTGATTTTGTTGAAGATACATTAAGGAAGACGAGTAGTTTACCTGCAACGTTTTACGTTTCAACAAAAGTAAAGTACTTAATTTTGATAAATAAAGTTTCCTGAAAAGAAGATTATAATACACTGTAGAAAGGTAGATGAAATATCTATAAATATAAAGGGTAGATGCAGGGGGAGGGGTAATTTTCTATAAATGAAAATGGTAGTTGAAGGAGTAGGGGGTAATTTTTAAAAATTACTTTTCTAATGTCGAATAAACTACTTCATTTTGCAGGATGAGATACATTAGTAATTACATGTAACGAAACTATTACTCAATAAAAGTATAAATATCGAAAATGGGGTTGTTCAGATAAGAGGGAGGGGTACTTTACTTGCATTGTTGTGTGTTTTAACAAGAGTAAAGTACTTAATTTCTGAAAATAAAGTCATAATAATCCACTACAAAATGGTAAATGAGATATTAATAGTTGAAGAGAGGGTAATTGAAGGGGGAAGGGTCATTTTTGGAAATTACTTTGCTGATATCGAGTAAAGTAGGAATATTTAATTTCGAAGGATAAGATACCTTAGCAATTACATATGATAAAACTGTTACTCTATGAAAGTGAAATATCATTAATGGTGGGGATCAGTTGAGGAGGAGGGATCTGCGTAGTTCAGTACCTGATTTGTGTAGATAAAGTGGCTCGAAAAAACATTATCTTAAACGACTACTCCGTAATAACAAAAAATCTACAAAACAGTGAAAATAGGTAGAGGGTAGGGATTTTTTTTAGAAATTATCAAACCAAATTCAAGTAAATGATTTAAATATAAATCTAGAACATGGAAGTCGTGTATGGCTCTCCATACCGATTTTTGTATATTGCATTTGAAATTATTAAATTACAGAAATGTATAGTTTGCATTGTTAACAAATTCAACTAGCGTAAATTTGATTCTGTATGCTCTATATAATCACTTTGAATAAAGTCAAAATGGGCTTGAAACCAGGGACTAATCGTTATTTTCAAGGTTACAGCTGCCATTAAGAGCAGTTTAGTAAATGTAATGGAATTTTAGATTACAGAATATATTTTCATAACAAAATCTCTTCTATAAGTACGTCGTTTAATGTATTTAACGTAGAGTTTAATAGTAATAATGGGGTTCTGTTCTTTAAATACCTAATGTAATGTAAATAACTATTACCACAACTGTTGGATCCAAAATCCTGTTAATCCAAAGAACTGTTGGATTTGTTTCTAGTGTAATGCCAAAAAGCAGTTACAGTTTATTGCCAGATTATAATTTGTGTATGGCCATTAGAGACATTTTGTTTTCGATGAGAATAATTTAGGTAATGAATTGGGTTTTAATTTAACGGAATTTTAAAACATAATTACTAACACTGCCGAATGCAATGAAATATGTTCCTGGTACAAAAAATATATTTAATTTGTAAATTTATTCATAATTTAATTATATCTAACTTAGCGTGAACAACCATCAAGTTTCTTCTCATGAAGATTTTTTATACTTTTTAAAATCTGGATGAAGTATGAGTTTACTTAAATGATGCCAACCTTGACGCTCAAATTATTAAATAAGACGGATATTTTTAGGTGTATACGGTGTTTCTTAAACTTCTTGTTAAATAATAACCTATTATTATACTTTTTATTATTGTGATAATAGATATTATGATTAGTTATGAATTGTAGACAATGTTTAATAACGACTTAATATGTGGTAAGCTCATTTAAAGTTGAGGTCAAAATGTAGAGTTGAATACAAACCACAAAATGAATTATTACACTCTTAAAGATGTAGGCCAACAACATTAAATTAATCATCTTGGCTTTTTAGTAAACATTGTATTGTAACAGTCAGTATTACTTTGTAAATATAAAAAGTTTTAAAACTGGTATTCAGTCAGACGGCAATATCTGTGAACGGAAATGAAAATAAATAATGTTTAATTCATTTTATTTCTGTTTGAAAGGAATATGAATCTTTTTCTTACTTAATATAATTTTATTGAGAAAGTAGTTGACTTCCCCCAGTGATACAAATGTAAATGAGACATTACCATTGCAAAGTGCCAGTATCGACAAAACCAATATTGACTGAGTCCGATGAGGCAAGTTTAATTGGATTTTGCCGGGTACTGCGCACCTTACAATTCAGACAATCGCCTTGTGCTTGTGTTATTGTTTTCTTGTACGAAACAACCAAAATTTTTCTTCAGTTTTGACACTTTTTTATTGCAAAAATTATTTTTAAAAATATATATACAATATTAGATTATTTACTTATTACACGGATGAAAAATAAAAATTTTCGAACTGAAAATGATAAAGTTTACAAATTTATCTATATATTAATACGTGAAGAGAAAACTTTGTACCCCTTTGTAAGCATATTGCGCGCACGGAGGAGTGTGAGATTTGGCATAGTTAAAGTTTATATGGAGAAGGAGTGCAGAAAGCTAAAATTTATATATAATACGTGTTACAAATACATTAAATTAAATAAAATAAAACATTCATTTGCACTTGAAAATTCATTTAAACGTTTTCAAACAACGGTAATTGTTAAAAATAAAATAATTTTGTTGCCAGGCAACAATAGTCTGTGGAGTGTATGTCAAGGCAAAAAAGCGTTTATTTTATATTTTGTATATTAGATAATATCTGTGTTTTATATATTAATGTGCAGTTGAAAGTGAAATACAGCTTGCTTAATACTGACAGATTGACTGAATGAGCTGTGAATTTTGTGTGATTTCAAATGTTCCTTTTTCAATTGTCTGTGGAGTGTATGTCAAGGCTATGTCAAGGTATGTCTGTTTTGGATTCATCATTGGACCCTTTAGCGTATCCATTACTTTTTCCAAATGGTGATACTGGGTGGCATATCAATATTTCTCATAATGTACCAACTACATCTAATTCAAGAGCGCCCAGAAATAAATTAACCATGCTTCAGTACGCAGCCTATCGATTTGCAATTAGAGAAGATTTTAGCATGTTGCACCATTCACAAAAATTATTTCTGCAGTGGATAGTTGATATGTATGTGAGAATAGAGAGCACAAGGTTACATTTCATTCGACAAAATCAAACAAGTCTTAGGTCTGAAGTTTACAACAATTTAACAGATTATTTAGAATTGAGCCCCAATGCCAATAATGTTGGCCGTAGAGTAATTTTACCATCTTCATTCAATGGATCTCCAAGAAATATGTATCAGAATTATTTAGATGCAATGTCAATTGTACAACATTTCGGAAAGCCTTCTTTGTTTATTACAATGACTTGCAATCCAAGTTGGCCTGAAATAATTAGTAATATTAGTGTCGGTGAGTCAGCTAATTTTCGTCCTGATATTGTTGTGCGTGTATTCAAGTCCAAACTGAAAGCATTAATTGAGGACCTTACACTAAAAAAAATCTTCGGTAAAGTTGAAGCACTCATTTATACAATTGAGTTTCAAAAGAGAGGATTGCCTCATGCTCACATTTTACTCTCTTTAAATGAGCAAGATAAAATTGTTAACGATACCGATGTTGATAAAGTTGTATCTGCGGAGATTCCTAACATTCAAACACATCCTACATTACATGAATATGTTGTAAAACACATGATACATGGTCCATGCGGTGTACTTAATCCAAATTCTGTATGTATGAGAGATGGAAAATGCACAAAAGATTATCCAAAACGATTTAATGAATTTACATGTGAATCATTAAATGGATAATCAGTATACAGAAGGCGTGATAATGGTATTAATGCTGAAGTTCGCGGTAGATGCCTCGACAATCGTTATGTTGTACCATACAATCCGTATTTACTTGCCAAATTTAATTGCCATATAAATGTTGAAGTATGCACTACAGTTAAAAGTGTTAAATACATTTATAAATACGTGTATAAAGGCTATGACAGTGCATCTGTTGAATTAGGTTCAAGGAGAAATGAACCAGGTCAAGAATACAAATTGATGAAGTTACAAATTTTTTAAATGGCCGTTATGTCGGATCAACTGAAGCTGTATGGCGCATCTATGAATTACCAATGCTTTTTCAATCACATGTCATCGTTAGACTTGACATTCATTTACCGCGTAGACAGGTTTATGCGAATGTTTACTTTCGAGAAGGGCAAGAACGTCAAGCAATTGAAAATGCAAGACAAACAAAATTATTAGTATTTTTTGAATTGAATCGATCAGATCCATCAGCGCACGAATATAAGTATATTGAAATTCCTTTGCATTATGTGTGGGAAGATTCCCGAAAAAAATGGAAGAAGAGAAGGCGTGGAGGTGATAAAATCATTACACGCATATATGTAGTATCACCAAAAGACATCGAACTTTTACGATTGCTTTTATTACATGTCTGTGGTCCAAAATCATTTGAGGATGTTAGAACATACAATGGAATTATACAAACTTCTTTTGTTGAAGCGTGCCATGCTCGCGGCATTGCTTCAAATGGTAATGAATGGCGCAGAAGCATATGTTATATAATAGCGAATGTTTAAATGAAGCAAAAGAATTACATTCACCAAAACAAATGCAAAATTTATTGGGTTACATTTGTGCATTAAATGTGCCAGCCAATGCATTGGCGTTATGGAATGAATTTAAAGTATATCTTAGTGAAGATTTTTTGAGAGATTACAACGAAGAAGTATCCTTTAATACAGCTCTATTAGAAATTGAAGATATTTTGAATGTTCATAACTTGTCATGTCAAGAAATTGGTTTACCAGTTCCCACGTATTCGCAGAGAACAGACGAAGCAAATGCTATTGATCCAATAGAACAAGAGTTTCTGTTTTCTGAGCATTATGAAACTGCAAATATTGAACAGCGTAATCTAATTGATCGTGTGATTCGTGAAGTTTTGCATCATGATACTGGATCTAATGTTTTTTGTTTAACCGCTCATGCAGGTTGTGGAAAAACATTCACACAAACAGCAATCATTCACAAATTAAATTCGCTTAATCTTAGTTGCATTGCAACAGCGTTCAGTGGCATAGCTTCAACTCTGTTACTTGGAGGTAGAACTTTACACAATGTGTTTAAATTGCCTATACCCATTTTAGAAAATTCTGTAGCGAATATTATCGCAAATAGTAGCTATGGACGTTACATAAATTCATCATCATTGATAATTATTGGTGAAATTTCTATGTGCCCACTGCAAGTGTTGAAAATCATAGATAGATTATTGCAGGATCTATACGATGAAAATGATAAACATAAACCATTTGGAGGGAAAACGATACTTCTGTGCGGTGATTTTCGGCAAATCTTACCAGTACCACATGGATCACGTGCAACTTTAATTGAAAATTGTGTCACGAGTTGGCATAAATTTGTTTATTTTCATAAAGTAACGTTTACTCAAAATATGAGAGCCTTACCAAGTGAAATAGAATTTGTCGAATTCTTGAAAAAAATTGGTAATGATGAAGCCCCACAATTCCCTCAGTTTGGTGAAAATATTATTGAAATACCTCAGCAATTAATAGGAGATGAAAATAATATTATTAATGAGGTGTATGGAAATATTTCCGAAAACATACTCTCAGATAACATATTGAAGTCAGTTATTTTAGCACCTAAAAATGATGATTGTACTTTTATTAATACTGATATACTTAATCGAATACCAGGTGAACAGAAAACATATCATAGCTACGATAAAATAATTTGTGATGATGACAATGAAATCAATTACTATCCAGTAGAGTTTTTGAATTCTTTGACTATTAGTGGTTTACCACCACATAAGTTAGTACTGAAAGTTAATTGCATCGTTTTACTGATCAGAAACTTAAATACAAAGGAAGCATTAGTCAGTGGAACAAGAATGCGCATCAAGTGTATGCATCGTAGTGCTATTGATTGCGAAGTTTTAACTGGAACCGCACGCAATAAGAGAATTTTGATTCCACGTATAAATTTAACATATTCCGGTACTGTTTTACCATTTAACTTTCAAAGAACTCAATTTCCAATTATACCTGCATTTGCGATGAAAATAAATAAGTCTCAAGGATAAACATTCGAAAAAATTGGAATTTTATTGAGGCAGCCAGTTTTTACACATGGTCAATTGTACGTCGCAACAAGTAGAGTTCGATCATTCGATGGTTTGAGATTTTATATTTCCGAATATAATGGCCAAGGGCATTTAGCAAATGATGAAAGAGTTTTTTTTTATTTCACTAGTTTAGGCACGTATTTTTTATTTCATTTTTTATTTTGTATTAATTTTTTATTTAAATTTTATATAATTCGAAAAAGATAGGCAAAATAACTGTGTAGCCTTGGCGAAACCTGGTCAGTATGGCAATAAAGAAAACCCAAGGAAATGTCAAAAAACGCGTTATTGCTTTTTAAATATGGCTTAGCCAAGCTAAACCTCATTTTTCCTATCTTTCATATTTTTCAAATAACTCGAAAATTAATGCATAGAAAAAAAATTAAAAAATTATATAAGCTTTGTAGCAGATAATCTTCAAACTGTTTTCGAATTTTGTACCTTACCAAAACTGAAATGTAATCCACTGGAATTGAAAACAATGTATCTTATACTTCTATGAATGTCAAGTCTCATTTTTATTAGCGTTTATTTGATTCAATAATAACATGAAAAAATTAAAACTGACAATGAATTATATCAAAAAATAAATACGAGTACAAGCTGTAATTGTGTTTTTTTTCAACTGTTACTAACATTAAATTTTAAATTTCATAGGTATTGCAGGGAATTAAGGCAAACAACATACGCTAATTACGTATTTGTACACGCTCGCAGCTGACGTAATAGAACAAAATTCAAAAAAATTATATGCAATGATTATAGAGGTATAATCTTTGACAAAAGAACCTCAATGACGTTCAAACTTAAAAATTTAATGAATTACGGTCGAATTTCGACCACTGGGCGACCACTAGTTGTAATAAATTTAACAAAAGTAACGTAAAAGGTTACAAAATTTTGTTACCTTATTTATTCATGTTTTAACATCTTGAATCACAAATCTGACATAGTAATGACGTCGTAGGCTAATTATGAAGTTAATAACGACAATAATAATTATTATTGTTTTTTATGGCCTCCACACCTCTCTTTTTAGCCTTCCCAACCTCCTTAAGCACTTAAATCTATTAGGGAAACGGAATGACTGTATTCCAACGTGCAGATAATAGTATGGATACTTTGGTGTATACACACTATCTAACTGGGATAAATTTTAGAGGTAACGCCAATATAAACGTAGAAGAATGGGAGATATACTATACATATATAAAACAAAACAAGTAACACAAATAACATACATATTTTTAAAGTGGACGGATGTCCAAATAAGAGTATAACTTCAGTATCTTCATAATCATCTTAATAAAGGCATTAATATTCTGATTGAAAATGTCAATGTCTTCTCACTCTGTTCATCATTCTGATGGATCTCGCCAATAGAACTAACACACTCTGCTCCAAGTATCTGAACAAGACACGCCATCTAGATCTTACGTAAGGTACTCTAAAACCGATCACAGATATCTGTCTCAACAATGCCGTGAATACTCTTACATACATAAATAGCACATCTTGTATTACTCTTTTATGTTTGTGGGTCATAAAGTCCAAATTTTCAAAATTGCCTCATACAAATAAAAATACTGACTGATGCCACGATATTGTAGACAAGAAAAAAACTTGATTTTGAACTGCCTCAGTCTTCGGATCGGTATCTTCCCTTGTGTAACCTCAAATCACTGAACAGGACTCCAGAATAGGCCGAACAAAGATTTGGTATAGCCGCAGGATGGTAATAGCTGACTAGAAATGACTCACTCAAAATAGCAGCCCTAACTTCCTCCTTGCTTTATACGTTATTCTAAAACATGGCTAGTAAAAAGTAATTTGGTGTCAAATATACACCTCAATCACAAACGGAATTTACTCGGCGTATACTACTACCAGCAATATGTAGTTATATTTCACTAACATTGACTTCTGGAAAAAAGTCCTTACCATTGTCTTGTCTAGGTTCAGAGGCATGCGCTTTGCAACTGACCGTTTAAAGATTTTACAGCATTATTTGTAATTGTTCACTTCCGCACAAAGCTTCAAATAATTCCTTTATGAAGCCGGGTCATCCACATGTGCATTCCGTGTTAATTGTCTGTCAAAATTTAGGTCCAGAAATTTGGTGACGGCCTATAGAGCAGCCGGACACCTTTTATGGTTAACGTCGGGTCTGGGTTTCGACAGAAGTGGACACAGGTCGTATTTTTTGCCGAGAAAGAAAAGCCTATGTTGTTAGCATTTTCTACCAACGTGTCTACAGCGCCTTGCACTTTAGGTTTGATCATCGCCATTGCTTTGGCCGAGTAGAACAGCGCAAGATCGTCAACATACAATAAAACAATTTCCAACTGACGTTTCTCTTCCCCCCAAAGATCCCGTTGATGGCGATAGTAAAAAGAGTGCTCAACGTAAATCCCTGAGGTACTCCATTACTAGCTCGTCTGGGGCCGACAGTGACTGTCCGGCCCGACCACAGAAGTCCTGTTACACAGATACCTGAGAAGATACTACTTCCAGCGATGGAATGTGTGCTCCTCACCTGTGTTCAAAAGGTAAGCACGTGGTTTGGCAAGTGATGCTCAGTGTTTGGCACGTTTTTAATCCAGCGTTTTTGTCCTAAGACAACCCCAAGTGGGACTATGAGTGTTGAAGTCCCCGATGTGGTAGCTGCTAGACCAGATCCTGTAGATCTTCTGCTCGTCACTAAGAATCTGGTAAGTATAAGCAGCAGATCGTCGTCTTCAGTGGCCGTAATAAACTGCTTGCTACTGCTTGTAGAGGGGTAGCGAGCGGAATACGTCTAGCGGGATAAGTGTTGCTAAAAATATAGCTCTGATGTTTGGAGTCACATCATAGCGGAAGGACTCATATCCCCTCAAACTAAAATGTTCTTGCGGCCTCAAGTGTGTTCCCTGCAGGCACACACACATCGGTGTGTGGACAGTAGCACTATCAGTTCGCAATAATGCGAAGTGCAGCTGTTGATATTCCACTGAAGGATGTTCTCCATGCTAGGTGTTGAAGAATCAGACGCTACGGACCGTGCTTAATTCCTTGGCTTCTCTTTCGGCTAGCCTTTTATCTTAGTTTTAGTAGATTTTTGAGTTTCGCCAGACCACCGATGTCGATGAGATCGCTGGCGCCGGCAATCGAGCTGAATTCCGATCCAGAGCTCGTCTCCTGGTCATTGGGGACAGGTCTTATTCCCGATTTTGGTTTTAAGAAGTCCTCCCTCGTGTATCTGAAAGGACGGGGCGATGGACGGCGGTATCCCCTTGCCGTCTTGCCACCACTGGAGGTGGCTGGAGACGCAGCCTTTCGTAGGGGACGAAGTATGTTTCTGCTGGTACACCCGTCTACGCTATCCTTTCGCACCGTTTGCCTGTCCGTCAGCCGTATCTTCATGGGTTTCTGATTTTTTATAAATATTAGAAAAGTAACGTTCGATAAATACCTCAGGCAACATCTCTCTTACAATAGGGGCTGGTGACATTGTTGATTTTACAATGGTGCATAACTGGTTCGCCGTGTATACGAGTTTCTTCGCATCGAAGTAGGTGAGTTCTTTCAGGTTACGTACTTCTTAAATAGCCACCTACTTATAAAAGGAGCACTTGCGGGATCTAGATGAATGTTGATCATCTCAATTGACACATTTCATTGGTTTAGCGCAGGGATTGTCACGATGACCAGACTTCCGACAGAAGCATGTCTTGTCCCGAGCACATCTTGATGCAGTTTGTCCGAAACACAAGCACTGAAACATTGCACGGCTCAGGAAAAATGCTCTCACACTCAGTGAATGCTTGCTTTCATCTTTGTCGGCAAAGTTGTCCTGTTGAAGATTAGTAGAGGGGAGCGTCTGTCCATCACTTCGCACTTTAGTCGGCGACATGCGATGACCCCTTGTGGGGCGAACTCAGTCGCAATTTCTTCCTCTGTGAGGTTCAGCAGATCCCTGCACACTACCACCCCCTTTGCGGTATTCAGGGTGGCATGAAAAACGACTTCTACCTCTATGTCCGCTATCTTCTGCAGTCTCCTAAGGGACCCCTCAACCCAAGAATTATTTCGAAAACTTTTGAATATTGTTCCCACGAGTACCGGAGAAATGACAGACCACCGCAGCAGCCCTCGAGTACCACGGCTAGGATTAAATATAACAGGATGCGTCCAGGTGCCCTAAATCCACTCATTAACGTTCGCGACTCCCTCTATTGGGACGATTGGTTCCAACGTAGGTTACAGGGTGTTTTCAAGGGGTACACGCAACCTTGTCAAACTCACCTACCAGTGCCCTCCCGCGTTATCCAGCTAAAGAGTAACAGCTGTTGCCCTCTCCCCCCACGATGCCAAATTGTTGTAAGCCGAGCATAGGATTGGATTTCTGGGTCTCGGAGAGACTTGTTCGATTTTAGAAGCTGTATTACTTTTTTCAGATGACCGTTTTCCCTGGAATATAAACTAAGACTGTAAATGGACATGGTATTCTCTATACATGTTAATATAATTGTAGAAAACACTGAAGGAACGCATATTAATATGATTAAATTGTCCACTATTTTATGCATTTTAAGGTCTTACTAAAGGATAAGTATTTCGGTTATTTAATCTTCCTTCCAGTGCCAGATTTAATATTTAAATGGTTAGTTTTTGTATAGCTTTTTGTATTTATTGACTTAAACTATCGGTATCCGTTATCACCGTTTCTGTCTGCTATTACCGTACTCGATCAATTCTACAGTAAACGTTTGTGCCGATGCAATTCTAAAAATTTAAATTGCCCGGCCATATTTTGTGCCGACACGGCTGGTTGAATTTCAGACTCTATGTTGTTGGGAGACAGGAGCGGCTTTCACCCGTATTTGGCGACGTAATCGGGCTGGCAGTGGCCGTGGTGGTCAGTGCTAGTGGCGATGCAATATGGTAGGCAGTTTTAACCTTGCATTTTAACTCCTGTCAGCTGATCTCGGTTCGACTATTTGTAACAAGTTTTTCTGGACCGTCTGAGTTCTTGGAACGTGTCATCTGGTCTCATTTTTGTTCCATCCGCTGACATGGTGAGTTGGTCCGACGGCTTGGAAACCGACTTCTTGACTTCTTTCATGCGCGAGTAAAACGGAGTGGTCTCAGAGTCCCCGCCCCAGTCGGTAGAAAGGTTCGTGGATGGCAACTACAACACCTGTCGCCTCTGCAGAGCTATGCTAACATGCTCCTCCAACGTCGTCGGATCCAACCCAGGAACACCAAGGAATGCCCAGGATACATATCTATGCTCAACCACTACCATGAGCGAGAACTTCATGTGAAGAAGTGAGCAGACTCCTCGACTGACCAGGACCACACCAGCATCCATCACATATATCAGGACTGAGTAAATTTTACGAACGCAGGTGGGAGAATTACAGTTATAAATATCACACAGCAACACTATAATGAGTTCAGGGAGGAAGTGGACATATATATATATATATATATATATATGTATATAATATATATAAACAGTTTTTTTAATATTGCTAGTGAGCAACATTTTGTCAGAATATGTATACATATTTGCTACTTTCTTATTAACTGTTAAAAGAACATCCATTTAGCATATTATTTGACTACTTGTCATTGTTGATGGTATTAGTAATGCTGATTAATGAACACTAATAATATTGAATTAATAATGAACACTGAACATCTTTTATATATGTATGTACTTCTATTTGTCTATGAAATTAATTATGGAAACTGTTATTGTGAACATTACACAATTCAATTGCCTGTATACTGATGAAACACTAATAAAAAAGAAGGTTGTTATCGTTGAATAAGCGTTTAATTGCAAGTCCTGTCACAATGGGCTCCAGCACAATTTTTTCTTCCGTCTAGGTCAAACGCCTAGTTTTAAAATTTAATGTAACGGCCGTAGCCGTTACACGTTGAAGGCGGATCTTTAAGCTGAAACTCTTATATTATCATTTTCAACGTCGATGCTCTTGTTTCATTTTCCGACTAATTCTGCAAAAAGCAAGTTATGACGCGATTACTCTTGTAATGTCTATTTAATATTTATCACAAACACTTGTTTTTTATTACGCACACAGTTCATCATATACATTCCTAATCATTATGAATTTAGTATTCAGTATTTAGTATTCCTAAGCAGTATTTAGGACAGTATATTCCTATATAGTGTATTATGAACATAGTTAACCACATGTAATTGTGTTGTACAACCGAGGTGGGGTAGTTACCACGACAGTATGCGTTTGCTATTTTACAAATGATTTTGAGATTACTTCAAGTAAACAACGGTATTTGAAAAGCCCAAGTTTAACACTAGTATTCAAGTGTTAACCTTTAAAATGTTTGGATATAAAAATTATAAACTGAAGTAAAACGTGATTCTAAGACGAATTTCCGCTGTTACACAACGGGCTCCCATTACTGCATTATATGCAACAGAAATATTTCTAATAGGCCTACATAGGCCCTATTTTTTACCTTCTAGGATGACTACTTTGTGTCCTTGCTTATGAAAACACAAACACCGATCAATCGACAATAGTACGATTACAAAAGAAAAAGTCACGGTAAAAACTACTTAATAATAAATATCTGAGCACCCAGTGTTACTAGGAGTAAAATGAAGTATAAATTTCCGCACTGCAGGCGGAATATGTTGTTAAATAGGCAGTTCTTAGCAGCTGTGAGAAACATTTATTACTTTTACTTGGGTTTATTGTTGTTAAGTTTAAAAGGTGAAAACATTTCTTCTACAGTACACATACATACTGTAGCACCGTAGTATAAAATTGATGTTACATTCGAGCTTGTCTGCAGATAATGGTGCAGTTTCTTTAGCGGTATGAAGACGTATACTAAACGTTGCTTACAATGCTTGTGCCATTTATACACATTTAGTGAGGAGTGCATTAAGTCTTTTATAGTGCCCAACTATGTTTAAATTCAGTTTAGCACTACTGGGAATCGTAATATAAGTAAATAAGTAGAATGTAGGCTAAGTTTAACTTCATCAGAATAATGTAAATTGATATGTGCACTATACTCGTCCATATACATAAACTTTACTTTTATTGTTTGAGTAACTATTAGTATGTACACATAACGGTTTATGTATATAATACGTATAAACCATTTATATTTACATTTTTACATGAATAGTTTAAAACTTATGTTGAATGTACATTATTCTAAAACCGAATTTTTTGTCAAAAGTGTACCTATAGGCTATTGGTAAAAGAACAGTCTTTTTAAGTTTTTGACGACCGTATTTTAATTTTCGTTGTGTTTTTCAGAGTTTGAAGTTATAATTGCTTAACAGCCTAATTGCTGTTAGGTAATGTCTACGCCCGTTCTTCTTCAGCACTGTATTGATCAGCCCCTTGGCATTTTTCTGGACTCGTTCTTTCTGACCGATTCGCAGTGTCTGTTGATTACCTTACCTAATAATACGGCAGCTGAGTGGAAATTAGTTTTCACGAATTTATGTAGCAGATATTAACAGAATTTAGGAAAACCACAATTAACATTTTACAAAAGATTTTTCCCGCGTTTCGCAAAAGAAATAAATAAAGTTCTGTTGACTAGGCTGTTCAAAAATATTAAAAACTAAAAATATGATGAGGAATTATACGAAACTATGCTTAAACAATTTTAATATAATTTTAAAGTCTAATTATCCTTTAGCATGATCTACAAACGACTAAATCGTTCAGTACCAAGCAGAAACATGTAGGAAAACCAATTACTGGCACTTAATTTATGCAATACCATAGCCTATCAATTTGCATTTTTATGGATATTTGTATTCTATTTTTCTATTCCACTTCACCTGAAGAAATACAAATTGCATCAGTTTCTCCATTATTTCAAGATTAGTAGTAATAGAAAGTTAGTTGATATGTAAAAGTTAGTTAATTTTTTAACGTAAATTTCTTCAGATGGATATTGTAAGCTAACCTGAGTATACTTTCAGATAATAAGTATAACTGACGCATACGGTCTGTACACTCAATTTATCAACATCTTGTGTCAAAAAATTTTATTTGACAATAATTTTTTATTTAATTATATTGAAAAATATTTGCGTAAAAATATTAAAACTTATTTCGCACGATGTACTTTCTTACTTTTTTCCTAAGACGTGTGAAATTTTTCTATTAAACGACTACTAAGACGCTGCAATTAATTTGATATTTTTTGTACCGATTACCTAACTGTCAAACCTATTTTACAATCAATATATGCACAAATAAGTTGGAAAAAAGATACAAATATTTGTTAAATTATTCTTCAGTTTTGTGAGGTATCATTTCCGAGACGTCTCAAATATAATGCTACACAGCTGAGCACAACGAGTCCCTACGTTCTTCTTCTGATAGTTCCTATCCGTTTCGGATGTTGGATATCATACAGACTATGTTAACTTTCTGTACTGCTGCACGGAATAAGTCAGTTGTATTCATGCCAAACCAGGTCCTTAAATTTCTCAACCATGATATTCTTGGTCGCCCAACTCCTCTCTTTCAAAGTACCTTTCCCTGTAGTATGGACTGCAATAAGTAAAATCTCTGTTTATTTCTCATGAGATGTCCCAGATACTGAAGCTCTCTTATCTTCACTGTGTTAATAACTTCCCTATCTTTCTTCAACTTTATAAGAACTTCAACATTAGTTGTATGTGTAGCCCATCAAATGCTCAGCATTCTACGGTAAAGCCACATTTCGGAAGATTCCAATTTTTTAGTTGTGACTTCAAAGTCCAAGATTCTACACCGCAGAGGAGGACCGACAATAAGTAGCAGCGTAAAAGTATCATCTTTGTGTTTATTGTTAAATCGGGACTTTTGAATAAACTGCTCATTCTAGTGTACACTGCTCTTGGCTTTTCAATTCTGCTCTTTATTTCTTGAGAGTGGTCCCATTGTTAATTGACTATAGTACCAAGATATGTAAATTGGCTTACACGTTAACTGGCCTTTGGTTTATATTAAGGGTGCAGTTTGTGAACTTGTTCTTAGATACAATCATTAGCTTCGTTTTATTAACATTGATGTCTAGACCATATCTACGGCTGCTTTCGGTCACTCTATGAATTAGTTGTTGCAGCCCCTCTAAGCTATCTGCGAATATGACGGTATCATCCCCGTAACGTATGTTATTTATTCTTTCACCGTTCAGAGAGATTCCCACATCACATTCATCTAAAGCTTCTCTAAAAATACCTTCCGAGTAGATGTTTAACAAAAGCGGAGATAGTATACATCCTTGTCTTACTCCACGCAGAATCTGTATCTCTTCAGTTTTCTGTTTATCTACTCTAACAACTTCAGATTGGTTCCAATACAGTGTAGCTATTATCCTTAGGTATTTTCCATTTAATCCAATATTTTTCAGGATATCCTGAAAGGATTTCCTGATGTTGGACTTGGTCAAAGGCCTTCTGGTAATCAATTAAACATGCAAAAACATAACAGTTTACATCTGTACATCGTTGGAATAGCATTAGAGACTTCAGTATCGTTGGATACTGAATAGAGCCTCTCGTTTACCTAATGCATGTCTGAAACCAAACTGTGGTGCTGATATTTGTTCTTCTCAGATTTTGTGTATTCTCTTTGTGGATGATCTTGAGGAAGAATTTGATAAGGTGACTCATTAAACTAATAGTTTATTACAATTATATTCATTACAATTGTTTTGCTCCTGGTTTTTTAGGCAATGTAATTACTTCAATATTAAGCCAATCAAGTGAGATGCTTCCTGTGTTATATATACGGTTGAATACCCCAGTCAACCATTTTATACCTTCGTCATCAAGAAGTTTAAGAAACTCTATCTGCACATTATCCGGACCGGGGGCTTTACCATCTTTCATTGTATTTATTGCTGATTTTACTTAATCTGTGATTATTTCTGGTCCAGTGGCATTGTCAAACAGAGGGGGTTCTGGTCTGATATCAATCATTTTCTCATCCAGGCGTATGAAATGATGTATTTATTATGCGTTACCTCAGTTATAGGTATATGTTGTTTAGCAGGCAGTTGCTTGTTTATGCTAAAACTTTTGACAAATGGACAGCCAAGCGTTACGCATTGTAGCAGCTTTCGCTTAATAAATGTTCTCTTCACTGCGTAATTGTTTGCACTTTCAAAGCTCAGGAAAAAGTATGTGTGTAATAATTTTATGTTACGTAGGTTCATCCATTTATTGTTTTACAACTGGAAAAATGTTAGCCTTTTACTTATTCCAACTTGGAATGTTGCATTCACAGAAGTAGTCCTGTTGTGTTTTACAAAGTACGGTGTAATTTATATTTAAATATAATAAAAAAATTATAAATAAATGTTTTTATTGTACGTTGTGTTTTTTAAAAAAAATGTTCAATTTTTTAAACTAGTTTAACTTTAAGTGGTAATCTGAATTTTTTCAGTTATAACAAATATTATGTTATTGCAAAATACAATTAAATTATCTGTAAAAATTTATATTTAATAATTTGTAAAAATGTATAACTTATATGAAAAGTAAATAAATAAGGTAATTGAATGAGAAAAGTTTTAAACTACATGTTCATACATTTGCCAGTGGTCGACATTGACCCTAAACAGGTCAACGCTAGTCTATAGGCAACAGCCAATCATAATTTATCTGTTCAATAGTCCAACTTTACCACAAATTGCTAATTTAGTTTTACACTAGTATCCTCCCTGAGCTGCGGAACTTCTCACTATTGTTAACGAAGTATATTTATTATTACATATATTTTAATAATGAATAATCTTTCAATTAAGGGAAACATTTCAAAAATCGCGGTTTCTCTACCATTGCTTTTTAGTAATATAACAACTGAATAGCACACAATCGTATAATAAACACTAGAAATTTGATATTATCAGATGTCGGTTAATATTCCTTTTAGTCTGGCACTTTGTTGATTTTTTCAAATTTTTGATCTCTTCTTTGGGTTCTGGGTCCCAAAACGTTCAATTTCCAAATCTTAACACTACATTCAGACATTAGTTAACAATTTTCTTTAATTTGACATTCTACACGACACATGAATCTTTGCTGTATTATCAACATTTTCACCCACCTTTTGGGTCCTGACGTTCAAAAGTTTTGAAACTTACAAAATGCATATACCATATTTAGATTGTGATTTAAATTTCCTTTAACTTGATACCCCACAAGGCCTTTTGCGATTTGTTCACACTTTTGACCCGCCACATTTTTGCCTCCCACGCTCCTATTTTTTTTGGAGGGATCAGTTTCAGAAACAATAAGGTTCTGTAGAGTAAAAGTATGAACAGCCATGCCTAGTTTTACAAAAATCGGTTGGTGCTTCCAAAGCTTACCATGGAGACATACCCAAAAAAGACAGATAGACAGATAAACATATGAAAGATAGACAGACAGACAAATGCCAAAGGGTCGAGTAAAAACTGAGAACTCGCTTCGCTCGTGCAAAAAACACGAAACGAAAGTTATTCTTACTGTATAAAGTACGAGTTATTTGATTACAAGGTAGTTTCAGGCAAATCATATTAGATTGTACTACGTGATACGTCTTGATGAACAGGTTTTTTATCGCCGTGCGGGAGACGTGTGCTCGCTAACATAACTCAAACCCTACTCTCAACAGAGTTTGTAGAGTTTGAGAGGAAGATTAAGAACAAAACACCAACACCAATTAAGGGCTCTAATTGATGAACACCAACTGATACGGTTCGGTCATATTAAAAGAACAATCAAAGAAATGATAACTGGAAAAGTCTTCAAAGCAAGACCATTAAAGAAAAGAAGAAGGCGTAGGAAACATGGCAGCATGAAACAACAAGAAACACTAGTAAAACACCCCAAACTCTGGTATACATGTCAGAAACAGCACAGAGCAGGAATATGGAAAGAGATATGGAAAATAAATTTTATAAAGTACCCAACTCTACAAACCCCCTTACACCCTAAGGGTAGATACGTAGTAAGGATTAATAAGTTAAAATAAAACTACACTTATCAGTTAAACGAGCGAAGCGAATGCTCAGTTGTAACTAGACCGTTTGGTATTTTTCTGTTTATCTGTCTACGTATGTATCTGTCTGGCAGTCCCACGGTTACATTTGAATGCATCAACGGATTCTCGTCAAATCTGGTATGAGTGTCCATATGTTTCCCCTACAGTCTCCTATGGTTTTTAGATTGTTCGCTCCAAAAGTAGGGGGCGGAAGCATTAATGTGGGAGGTCAAAAGTGTAAAAAACTTTGGTACAACAGGGCCAAAAAGTGAATCAAAATAATGATAAAATCGCAAAAATCCACGTGGGGTATCAAATTAACTAAAATTAAATTAACCATATTTTATAACAACCTGAATATAACGTTCATTTATGGAAATTTCAAAGTTTCAGGTCATTAGGGCCATAAAAAGATCAAAATTAATAAAATTTTAAAAATCCAAAAAAGTTGTAAGAGTAAAGGGATTTTAAAACAAATTAAATTGTAGCTTTTATTATGAAAATACTTTAGGGGCGACATGGACCCGAAATAGAAGTCAAATTTTACGAGAATTGGAAAACTACGTATATGCCATTGAGATATGAGGAATCACATTTAAATTAGAACTTGGTATCTTTAATAATTTGACAGAATTAATATCTCTAAATATTATATATGCAAACTTTGGATCGTCTTAAAAAATTTGTAAGTTATGTTTATTTATTGTTAACAGTTATGTTATATTTGTTAAAGTATTAGATACATGTCTATTAGATATCTGTGGAAACATACACAGACTTAAAAGCTAGGTTTAAAATTTTGGAATTTAGGCATTTGGGCTATTGTTATAAATTTATAAAAACCGACGCAGAATTTCAAAATTTTAGTGTTTATTATATGATTTTCTGCCTTGTAATTGTTATGTTACTTAAGAAATAGTAGAGTATTCAGCGTTTTCTTAATTTTTTTGGTAATTTAATATTTCTGATAATTAATTTTTTTTGACAATTTAATTTTTGACAATTAATTTTTTCTTGATCTAAAAATGAAATCTATAATTTAAATTTGGATGATAATAAATAGTGAGCGAGTTCTAGAGTTCAAGGAGGTTGCTTACTAGCTATTTACTTTTGCATTGTCAACAAAATACGTATAAGGAAAACAAAAATAAGTAATTGCAATTATTTTTCTTATAAACAAAGTTAATTGTATAAGGAAGACAAAATTAAAATTTGTGTATGAAATGTGTTTACAAAAACGTTTATACACACAGACGAACAAACCGTTGCTACTGTAAATATAGAGAGCTTATTTAGAGAGTTATTTATCTCTTAATATTTGTTAATTACCCAAAGTAAAATTTATTTTAATGTTATAATGTATTAGTACAAGGTTATACTTATAAGTGTTAATTATTAATATGATTAATTATTACATACTATGATATACATACATGGAATTACTTACTACATACGTAGCACATGGAATCTTATAAAAAGGGGCATATATTTTAAAAGATTTAGTTTTAATTTCAAGTAAAGCACGATTTTAATCTTTTTGAAATTCATCTTAATTATTTCGTTTTACAATATTCTCTTCTTCTATAATATTAATCTTTATAGACTATGTGACGTAGAGTTTGGACATAGCTTAAATAAGTTTAAATCCCACCGCCTGGTTGGGTATGTAGGTCTAAATGTATTACAGGTACATTCAACACACAAACACGCACGCAGTAGAACATAACGTTGTACTATATTATCGTTGTTTATATGATTAAATAATAATATTTACTTGAATACGTATAACATGATATGTATTAAAACACGTTAGAGTTTTAATATAAATGTATTTACGAACGTAATGTTTTCCTGTCGAGGAAAGTAAGTAAGAAAAGAATTCGAAAACAGATCCACAGCCGTAATGACGGCACACGGTATGAATACTAAGCAGATACGTGCTCACGAGTTGATAACTGGAGCTTGCCTTGTTTACAGGAAACTGGGAGAATGATAAGTATTTTATAAAAAAAGGGTAAGAGTGTGTGCAGGTGACAGTTTACCATCACTTTAACGATGTAGATTATACACACACCGGTACTAGAGTGTCGATGTATTTAATAATGTACATATACGAGAGCGCGCGTGTTTGTGAGGAGTGTTTCTTATTATACTATTCGCTTGATTAAAATGATGAGACAATACGCTCCTCTAAAAAATTTTTATCAAACAGCGTAGAGATCAGATTGTTTATGAGTTTGAGGAAATGAATGTCAAAACGACGGGACTACTTTTCTTTTAATGAGCAAAACCGGCAATAATCTTAACAACACAATTACAAACTTGCATTAAAAAATATAAGGTTTAGTATGGACAACACACACACACACACACACACACACGCGCACACACACACACACACACACACACACACACACACACACACACACACACACACACACACACACACACACACACACACACACACACACACACGTACACAAATGTTTAATAAACAAACAAATTATTACCGAAATACGTCAATATCAATAAAATATATTCTTAAGTTAAAAAGTGATTATGTACGAAGTGCTATCGGAAAGTTCCCGGACTGTACTTGACACGGCTGTTGGACGTGACTGTACAACCTGGCGTCCCAGTGACCGATTCCGTAATACGTAATGAGTCAGTCTGCCGAGTTTCGTTACATTGTGAGGTTGTGTTCGGTCTACGCGTTGTGTTTTGTAATCGTGTGTTAACGTTCATTTGCTAATTTTATGATGGCTGATAAATTCTAGCAACGCGCGTGCATTAAGTTTTGTTTTAAACTTGGTAAACCGCCTACTGAAACTTTTGCAATGCTTCGAGAAGCTTTTGAAGAACATTCCCTACACAGAACACAGGTTTTTGAGTGGTACGCTCGTTTCAAGGCCGGCAGAATGTCACTTGAAGATGATCACCGTTCAGGACGACCTTCCACGAGCAAAAAAAAACCTCCGCTCCACAGTCCGTTAAGGACCAAGGCGTACCGCGCGGCTTTTGTGTTAGTGTGACGGTGTATGGCTAGTACTACGCGCCACCAGCCGCTAGTTGCGGTATTCACGGCCAGGAGGCGGCACTGTGATCTCAGTGCCTACTCAGTTTGCGTCACGACGCTGAGTGCACGCCGTATGAGCCTCCGCCGGGAATTGAACCCGGGACCACGAGCGCATCAATCGCCCGCGTTAGCCACTAGACCACCTGGAAGCTCACCCATGGACCAAGGAAAACCCAAAATACAATTCTACGAGCAAAACGGATGAAAATGTTAAAAAAATTCGACAACTCATTCACGAAGACCGTCGTCAAACAATCCATGAGTTGTGTACAAGTGCCGGAATAAGCTATGGAAGCTGTCAAGAAATTCTAACTGAAAATTTAGGCATGCGTCGTGTTGCTGCGAAATTCGTCCCTCGGCTTTTGTCTGTGGATCAAGAACAGCGCCGTGTTGATGTGTGCAGTGAACTCAGAGAAACGTCTGAAAATGACCCTACCTTAATCTCCAGGGTCATAACCGGTGATGAAAGCTGGTTTTATGGTTATGATCCAGAAACAAAACAGCAGTCGTCACAGTGGAAAAGTCCACAATCACCGAGACCAAAAAAAGCACGGCAGGTCAGAAGTGCAACAAAAACCATGCTCATTGTGTTTTTCGACATCAAATTCATTGTCCATCGCGAGTTCGTGCCAGCTGGTGTTACAGTGAACTCAGATTTTTATTGTGACGTTTTGAGGCGGCTGAGACAAAATGTGCGACGAAAAAGGCCCAAATTGTGGGAAGACCAAAACTGGCTGTTGCATCACGACAATGCACCTGCTCACGCTTCACTGAAAACGACAGAGTTTTTGACCAAAAACAATATGGCCACCTACCACACCCTCCATGTTCACCAGATTTAGCCCCCTGTGATTCCCTCTCTGTTCCCGAAAATAAAAATTCACATGAAAGGTCACTGTTTTGACACTGTAGAAGACGTTAAGAAAAAAACGCAGGAGGTGCTTGACAGCCTTCAGCAAAAGACTTTTTTGACACTTTCCGGGCATGGAAACAACGCTGGATTCGTTGTATCAATTCGCAGGGAGACTACTTTGAAGGAGATGGGAGCCATTAATGGCCTAGGTAAGCAAAAAGAATTTATTAGACCTAGTCCGGGAACTTTCTGATAGTATTAATTTACTATACATAAGGGTAAATTGTGTATTATGTTACATTCATATTTTTTCACAATTACTTTTCTTACATTATAATTATTAATATTAAATAATATTTGTTATTTTTATACAAAAATATATTTTTATTAATAATATGTAAGTGTAAATATGAATTTATATATAAATATAAATGAAAATGCAAATGCAAATATAAATATAAATATAAATATTGCGACGATACAAATAAATATTTTTGCATAGGATAGTTTTTTGTGTTTAAAGTACGCACACGTCTATATTGGAGGTGTAGAAAAATTATTTATTTATACCACAATTTTATTAAATAACTGTTTATACGATATATTTAATTTACACAAAATGTCATGTATATTATTTATTTATTATAGAAAAGTTTATATAGTTCAGTTTTGGTGAATTTTACTTGGATGTAGAATTCCTTTTCACTAGGCGTGACGTCACTCGTTCCGCCGCTCGCTCTTCTCTCTACAATGACCGCCGCTCTCCGCTCTCACACTGTCTCTCCGCGCTGGGGGTTTGCCGAACAACTGATAACACTGATACTGCTTTTACGCACAAATTGTCACGTTCCGAATCGGTAGTTTTATCACTCGGAATTGGGTATTATTAATTATTAATTCTCAGGGTGATAATGAGTGATAATTTTAAAAGCGGTGTATAATGCTTACACCTTCCGGCTATTCTTGATGTGTTCCGCGTTAATAAGAATTAACCCCGTTAGATAAATCTCCCTAAGCGGAAATCTTCTACTAACACGTAACAGCACTTAATATAATATAATATAATAGGTAGTTCACCCGCTTGGTTCTAGTCGAACAACTCGAAAAGCGTCCCAAGACTTAGAGTTACTATAGATTAACCAGTTCGAACAAGAAAAACTCTTTACGAAGAAAACACGTTCACTAAGCAACGGCTTCCGATGAACTGCCCCAAAGTACACACGACAACGGACAGATGTGACTGAAATTAGGGGCTTCTGATTGGTCAATCGACTGTCCACGTGGTAGATTGTACAAAAGATATACGCGTAGCAGGCGAATCTTTGTATAAGTCTGCGAGAGGCTGCATATATTTTATCTAGAAATTTTAAGACTCTTCAATTGATAAGCGTTAAAAGTTGAGTTTTCAATTACTAAAAAAAAAATTTTTAAATAGCTGAGAGCAACAGAGTATATAGAAAATGTAGCTAATTTCATAAATAAATCACTGTCGAAGTCTCACGCCGATCGATTAACTCACGCGGAAGATATAACAACGAAGGTTCACCACAGCGAACACGAGCACATATTCACAAACATAGTACATGACATTATAGAACAAAAATGTACAAAGAATTTGGTATAACACAAGTCCTTATCCACCACTAAATACAAAACGTATAGTTATTTGATAAAAATTGCATAAATCAATTTAAAACATGGTAATGTCCGTCATCCATGCTCTGATATTCATAGATCATCATCCTGTGTTTTGTTGCAATATAAATATAAATATAAACATAAATATATTGCAGTGATATGATATAACTATTTAATTTGACTTATAATCACTAGATATTCAATTATTTGGATGGATGCATAGTGTCTTTTATGTAATATTAATTTTTCATTTTTAATATGCTTTGCTCTAATTATTTAAGTTTTTTATCTTTTTTTAGTCAGTCACCCAATATAAATTCTTTAATTGTAAGTTAATAATATGTTGTAACTTGAAAATCTATTATATAGATAATAATATGTTGTTTATTATATGTAAGACTTATAAGAGGAAACGTATTTTAAAATTGATTTTTATTGTAAAAATAATTTTATTCTTTTTCAAATTTAAAGTAAGTGTTTCGTTTTACGATACTATCTTGTCTCTTCAAAATTTTTTATATTTCACGGAGGGTTTAGATATAACTCAAATACGCTCAAATCCTTTATATATAAATATATTGTAATGGAACATCGCAGAAAAGGGTCTTTGTAGCAATGACTACATGATTTTATACAATTTATGACGTTATAGACATGTTGAAAATTGATTTTGTTAAAATTTTGTAAAATAGATGTAAGTTTTCAAATAAGAAATGGATAATTAACTGTTGTATGTCAAAATGCCCGTAAATTTATTTTCTGTCATGTCAAGTGCGAATTTAGTGCGTGAGTGTGCGTGTGCGCGTGTTATTCGTATTTACATGAATAACTCTTGAGTAAATTAACGTATCGAATTGAACCGTAGACTTCAATTAGCGCTGAATTAGACTTAAAACATACTTCTGAATTAGCGCTACATTTTTCATATGTCAAATACTCGAAACATATTATTTTAATATGTATTTTTAACAGAATTCACTTTTCTAAAGAATCCTTATCTTCTGAAAGTCATAAAACTTTTAGATAAAATCTATATATGCTTTTGCAGTTTTCAGCAAAATTGAACAGGACATATGTCTATCTAACACATCCATCACGTGCTATGGTTTTAACCGTTCAGAAGCTCCAATTTTCATTCAGTTTTGTCTTTTGCCGAAGAGGTTTCGCACAGTTCTACCTAACAGCTCGGCTTAACAGACGTTGTCTTTGTGCGAGTTTGTCGTATGAGTATACGTTCTTCATAAGCGTTACGAGAGCACTTGGTCTTAGCAATGAGTTGCCCGTTTGCTAGATCGATTGGGTATTAGAACTCAAAATAATTTAATTATAAATTAAATAGTGCTATCTCGCGATAGTCAAGATTTTCCACATAGGAATCAGTGTATTTGCCGAAATACATCTGGGTGAACGCGAGTACACGTCGAGATACCGGAAGGTGTACGTAAAACACCGAAATTGAATTAATAATAGTTAAACCCATTATCGAACCCTGAGATAAACTATATGGGTGATAAACGGCGTGCGTGCATGAGTAGCGATAGTTCTACGTGTCATCATTGCAGCTGATCCAGCAGGCGACGAGTGCAGCAGCGGAGCAGTTCAACGGTTCGTCAACGGAATTCATCGTACAAGTAAAATAGACTATAATAAAGATAAACTTTCAACCATTTTACAGACACTATTTAAATTTAAGAATAAATAATTTATGTTCAAATCACAGACCATATTAAATTTGTTTTTAAATAAATACATAACTCCAGATAAAAGACTGATATTATTTTGTTCTAATTTACTATGCCTTCTATTTGTTACGTTGCATAGTAAAATTTGCGCCTCAGCGTGGATGGCACGAGTAAATAGTTGGCAATTAGAAAAAATTGGTTCAGCAAAAGTGTTGCACGAAATTAACTAAATATTTGTATATAGCATTATATTGTAAAAACTGATTATTATTTTGAACGGTGTTTTTAATTTGTCTTTATCAGAGTGTGTATACTTGGTATAATTTGCATATGCTCTGAAAGACTGTTTTAGGTTAGAACTGTAGAACAATATTTTAGGGTAATTATCTGGAGTGAAATATTTAATTTGTATATATGTTAGGTTAAGTATTTGTGTGGACATTGAATTTGTATGATATCTGACTGTATAGGCCTATACATACATATATATAGGATTACATATATTAAATAAAATATATACGTATAAAAAAAATAAATAAGTAATATAAATATTGTAATATTACTTATAACAACGATTTCGATTTAAGTTTATGTTTATTGTTATTGTTAGATTGATTATTAGAATTGAAACGTTCTTGTTGTTGTTGTAGGCTCTCACGTCGTCATAAGGTGTGTTATATTTAGTATAATTATTTAGCAATGGGTGATTGGAAGTTAAAGTTCGTGTTTAAAAGAGTATTAAACTCACTAGTAATTCACTGTATTCACCTCCCCACTTACCATCCGTGAATATCTTCACTCTTCTCGATGGGCGACTCCTCTTACTGTAAACACATTTGCAACACACAGATATTCCGTTTGAATATCAAAAAAATGCACATAAAATAAAACAATTCAGATATTCAATTGTAAGTTGAATAACATAATATCAATAATTTAAATATTGCCGCCACCTTGTGAAATAATTGTTTCTAAAAAAAATAAACTATTGCTTCTATTTTATAGAAATGAAGACTCTGTATCCACTGGTAATAAACTGAGGATTTTATTGACAGTAGTGAAATTTAGCAAAACTCTTTTAAAACAATTAATATTGATATCTTTATAAACAACAACAAATCAAACAAATATTGAGATTTCTGCAGCTCAAGGCTGGTAACACTGTTACAATGTACGATAATATGGTGAACTAGGTTATGTTCACTTTGGTTAATTGTATTACCAATTTTCGTGAATTCTTTTAAGATACATGATACAAGATATAAAGATGTGTTTATGAATAACAATGTTTACTTATTGACTATGATAAAAAAGAACAAAAATTTAAAATTATTAATCTCGATACGATAGTCAATACTATCGTACTATCGTATGGTATTCTGAGGTCTAGTGAAGCTAATATTGTCAACACGTGCTTTGAACGTTGCACTATTAAAATATTATTATTAATTTATTAGTTATTACTACTATGAACTGGAAAGAGAAAGAAATTAAAAAAAACTCTTATTATCGATTTCATTTTATAAAAATCATTTGAGGACAGAAGTGTTTCTCTGTGACAAAATATACGTTTTGGTTCTAGGTTAGTTTGCCTAGATGAGAGTAAGTGGTTACGTATAATAAGTAATGTTATATAAGATTCTTAATATTATTTTTTCAAACGCTTTATTTACTATTAATATGATGTAGAATTATCAGTAATGATAGTATTCACAAAAGAAAATTATTATTCATCAAGTCAAAATTCATAGTCAATTAAGCGACTATATTTACAAGTACTAGTGAGCGGTATTTAAATTAATTCCGCCGTTATCAATTATTCTTTAAATATAAAATACATCTTTTAATTAATTATCGCCGTCACATGGGCTATAACTTTGTTCATCAAACTCTGATAATTATTCATCATTATCTGTTAATGCACTCAAGCGTTAACTTGACTAGTGCAGTCAAACAATAACTTTCGTTTAATCAACGAGAATTATTCCATTTAGTATTTTTTTTTAAATTGTTAAAATATCATACTCCCTGTTTATTTTCACTGGACATGACCCTTATTATACACTGGTCATGTCTATTCACTATTTACTTATTTCACTGTCACTCGATAATGGGGTGTTCAGTATAGGTTAATGTTTGACCATGTTACTGGGGGTGACGCGCACATTTAAAAATATGTCTTGCCGACTGTGACACGTTCCTGTCGCCTCGAGTGTTGAAAAACGATTAAACAATCTCGCTAAAGCGTCTCTTTTCGTCTGGTGAAATTAAGCCATTTGATTGGTTTAGAAAGTCATACTCTCTACCCCAAACGCTTTGGTTAAATAAAAATTCTAATTTTTAGCGTCACTAAGTCTGGGTTTGAGATTATCTCTGACGTATACATGGACATTCGAAAATGATCGAAAAATTTATAATGGCTATAAGTTTCTTATTTTTTGTCATATCGTCATTTGGATAGTGGCATTAAATCGCGGACACTTGCGGCTTTATTTTAAGTCCAAACAAGCAATAATTCCGTCCATTAATAATTCATTTGATCTTCTTCAAAACTCATATAGTGGTTCTTAACACAAATAAGTTTTTTCACTATATTTCGTTGTAATTACATCTTAATACATATTACTAAACATTTTGAGTCCATTTCTCCTTCATGTTAATACATAATATTGCTATATTTATAGGTTAAACAAAATTTGTTAATGGCGTATATACCAACTATGTCCAATTGTTTACATTTACTTATATCGCTATTATCCCTTATTCTACTACATATTTTTTCTATCATAACACTAAAAGGTATATCTATATACATTTGTTCAAACTTTATTTTGGTAAAATGTTATTTTGTATACACATATAGTATGATTCAAAATACATTATGCTCTCATCTCGCCATCTTGTCACTTATTTAGTTATTTTAGTACACATGGGATATATTGTTAATAATTAAAATTGTGTACAATTGTTGTACATGGTTAGTTCAATGTATTCACTAACTTTTTGTTATTTGAAATCTCTCTAAGTTATTGTATGGTGGTTATTTACACCTGGTTCTATGATTGCCGTTAGTTAATTTATTAAATTTCAATTATTAAATTACTAGTATAATATTTGTGAGATGTTCTCATAGCAGTATTGAACATTTCTCTAACTACTGGTAACATTTTTTACATTCTCTTTATAAGTTTTGATAATGTTTTCTGACTAACTTTCTTGTCACATTGGGGTTCTGTATATTTAGTTTAATGTTATTGTATTTAATCTGAGTCATTTGTTGTGTCCTTCAGTTCATATGGTATTCATTGTTTTGCATTTTTATTCTTATTTAGTCTCTGTTTGAAACAATTATGGATAATTACTTGGTTTAATTAATGTATATAATTTTATGTTGTAGGTTCAACTCATGTGAGGTTATGTGTCATTTGTCTGACAACAATGTGCTTCATAGTTCTTTACAGTATTCATCTCAACTATTGCCATCTCATTATGGCATTCTACTACAATGGTTTATTATTAAGTTTTACACATTTTGTACACATTTGTACACTATTTGTTGAGACAATAATACTGGTTTTCTTAGTCTAATTGTTACATATTCTGGTGGATTGTACCTAGGCTTTGGTACATTGACTTGTTTATAATCAACAAATTAGTTTATTTGCTACTATTTGTCTTGACATTCATCTACATTTTGTCCTGTGTTGCTATGACATTCAGGCACATTTTATATCAAGGATTATAAAACTTTTATTATTAATCCCTATGAACAATTAATTCACTTTTCTGTATCATATTTTTGGTGGTCTTATTGATTATCTCTGTGGTTTTACAATCTTGGATTAAACTTGTTACACTAATTGTCTGTGCATTTCACTTGTTAATCGTTGATTCTTTCACTAACAAATGGTTAATCACTTCTCTCCGTTATAAACATTTTCACTGGTATTATTTGTGCTGTTTACTTGGGGTAAAATGTTATTATATCACATGTTGTTACACTTATATTAAGTACTCACTGTCATTGTTTGTGATCACTTATTGATGCTCAACACTTGGTTTCTTTATTATTGGTAATCCAATAATCATTACACTTGTTCTGGTCATTACATTGATTTTAATGCTTTCCCTATTTTGTGAATGTTGATGTCTTGTACTGTTCATACATAATCTTCATTCTTCATGGTACATTTCTTTTCCTCTTCTTCTTCTTTTTCTTCTTCTGGTTAGTTGTTTGTCACTGTTGGTGCTTTCCTTGGTTACACATTATTTGTAATAATTCATGTTCCCTGAATATTGTCATATTCTTCCACATTTTCATTCATTATTATGGTAGTCATTGTCCTATATTTATTTCACACTCATAACAAATTAGTTTGTTTTTTCTCTATGGTGATTGTGTTTGATTCGTCTCCTTCTTACGTTGATAATTATTTTCGGCATATCCCCTCACTATTTTGATCTATTGGGCCTGGATGCTAACGTATTATATTGGCTCATTGATATTTTCTCTCTCTTTGTTATACTCGATGATATTCTTATTACTCTTCTTTCTTCTTCGTTGGGTTGGTTCAATATTTGGTTCATTCGTAGATACACATTTTATTTGTATTCTCCTGTTCCTTCTTCTATGCTTGATGAAATATTTTCATGTTATTCTTCTATTTGACGTATTAGACATTTATTTTATGTAACTGCTATTTTGGTACGTTACATATGCCTTCCTATAAGAATTGATTAATTCTTAATTCGTATATTTATTTTTATTGAAGAATTCATCAATTGTTGTACATTTCCAAGTTGACTCTTATGCTTTTCTTATATCCCTTCATTTCCTTCTATTTGAATCATAATTATTTCCTTTCTATGTAATTATCTCCCTTGTTTATTTAATTCCCTAATTCCCTAACATAATTTTAGCTGGGGCAGTTCAGAGTGGCTCACTTTGGCATACATCTCTGCTGGCCATACTAACATCAATAAATACAGAGGAACATCATCTCTGTCAATAATATAAATAATTGCTGGAATATTTCATCAGTCAATTCATCTCAAATCAATTCAAAATATAAAGTGGTCGTTCTTTCGACAAATAATAAATATCCTTGGGATCATCTCACGCATCTGCGGTTCATACATTATTATATTCTCTTCTTCTTGATTCAACTTAACTAAATTCTTCACATTTTACAGGGATAGTTTGTTTACATTTTATCACTGGTATATTCACATGATCTTCTTCGTTAATATATTATTTTTCATTCTTCTTCGGCATCAATTAATCTTTTCTGTTGGTATTACATTAAACGTCATTTCATAATCTTCTTCATTTCCATGATTCACGTCTTTGTGTTATATTTCATTTGGTATAGGCTCTCTTCTAGTGTCTTGCCTCGTGTTATGTATCATCAATAATATTTACTTGCTTTCATTTTTCCAAATTCTTATGTTGCTCGTTCTGTATATCATCTGGTATATTATCTCCTCTTTATTAGTATGGGTCAGTTGTTGTTTTACTAGTTGACTCGGCTCTTGGAAATTAGTTTACTTGCCATGGATGTTGTTTGTCTTTCTCGTATAGTTCTCCTCTTTATTAGTCCGGGTAAGATGGTGTTTTACTGGTTGACTTGGCTCTTGGAAATTATGTATATGGTTCATATTTGTGCCAGGTTGTCATGTGTCGGTCTCGTATTTAATTTTCTTTTTTAGTAGGGGTAATTACAATTTTCTTCATCCTTTACATTATTTCTTTGGATCACACTCTTATATTATAAAATTAAAATATAGTCAACATTTATCCTTATAGTTATATTTTCACTTCGTACTTAGTATCAATAATAAATAGTCTTCATCGTAATATTTCACTCTTTTGGCATTATTTAATTCTCAATATATCGTTTCATGGAAGTCTGGTTGTAGTTGCCTTTTATTTTCTTTGTCACAGGGTTTTGTATTTCGTATGTGTTGTTCTTGGTAGCATTAGTCGTTATCAAAATAATCCGTCCCATTTCTCAATGTATTTTTATTCAATTTATCCATAGTCATTGCTCTCCTCTCTTCTCGTCGTTCGAACTTCTTCAGTGTTCATGCTTCTATCTGTTCTTGTCATATACCTTGCTATCATTTGGTTTTTCCATTTGGCTGATATCAGATCTTCATCTGCTTCCCGTTCTCCCGTCTTCTTCTTCTCACTATCTTTGGTATACACGTGTCCAGTGTTCTCCTGGTCGTTGTTATTACTAACATCTGGAATCTCTTCTAGTTCTGGTTGATCGTCACCTGTCTTCTGGTTGGGTTTTTCCACTGATTGGCTCCTCTTTTTCCGCAATTCTCTTATTTCCTGGGCGTATCCTTCGATGATCCGGTCCAGTTGTTCTTGATAGCCTTCCTTTTTCTTGAAATGCCTTATTCTTCTTTTGGAAATATTTGCTTGAAATACTTTATTGTTTATATTCTTCTTTGTTGTTACATAGTTCTCCTCTTCGTCCATCTTCATGAAGCTCCTTCGATACTCCTTCCTATAGCTTCCTTCTTCACGGTCGACGATTGGGAAGTTAATCATATTAATTAGACCGCTTCGAGTCATTTCGATTAATTCTTTTGTGACCCTAGTCTTCTTTGGGGGTATTATTCTTCTTTCTTCCGTTCTCTTCTCTCCCGTTTTCTTAATTATTTTGTTCCTTTCTTCATTACTTTTGGGTCTTTGGCTCACGTGTTTTGTGCTGTTATCTTCGGGTGACTCTTCTATTTCCATTTGATCATCACAGATTGGCAGATTATTTTGTTCCGAGTTTTCCTTCTCGGATACCTCTTCTATTCTTGAGTTATTGTCAGCCATCTGTCGCCATATCTTCTCGCTCTCACTCTTCATTGACTCAATTTCCTTATTGATTTTCTCGTTCATTTCATCTATCTTATTATTCAAATCCTCCTTCAAAGGTTCTATTTTCTGGTTTGTGGATTGACTGTTTTCATCCATTTTCTTCTGGCCTTCTTCTATTTTCTTGCTTAATTCCTCCTTTGTGGACCGGTTGTCCTCCTTCAGTGACTCTATGTTCTGGTTTGTGGATAGACTATTTTCATCCATTTTCTTCTGGCCGTCTCAGTTTTCTTGTTCAGTGATTCCATCATTTGTTTCAACCATTCTTGGAAAGCCGCCTCTCCTGTTTGAGTTGGCGTTTCAGGTTGCTTCACTTCCGGTTGGTTCACTTCCGCTTGTTCTTCTGGTTGTTGAACCCCCTCCACCGGTTCAGATTGTCTGTCATCGATTGCCAGTAACCTCTCTTCTACGTCCTCTGCCGACGTCGCTTCCTTCTCCTCCATTCTAGCTTCTCTTTCGGCCTCTGCCGCTCGTTTCTTTGACGTTGACCTTCTATACATCTTTCTATCTATGTAATGTACTTGCCGTCGAATTAGGTTGACAAATTGTTTATTTATTTAATTAATTTATTAGGTATCGTCGTCCTAATTCGAGCTCAGACGTTGGGCGCCGCGTTGTAATATAACTTATAACAAAGATTTCGATTTAAGTTTATGTTTATTGTTATTGTTAGATTGATTATTAGAATTGAAACGTTCTTGTTGTTGTTGTAGACTCTCACGTCGTCATAAGGTGTGTTTAATATTTAGTATAATTATTTAGCAATGGGTGATTGGAAGTTAAAGTTCGTGTTTAAAAGAGTATTAAACTCACTAATAATTCACTGTATTCACCTCCCCACTTACCATCCGTGAATATCTTCACTCTTCTCGATGGGCGACTCCTCTTACTGTAAACACATTTGCAACACACAGATATTCCGTTTGAATATCGAAAAAATGCGCATAAAATAAAACAATTCAGATATTCAATTGCAAGTTGAATAATATAATATCAATAATTTAAATATTGCCGCCACCTTGTGAAATAATTGTTTCTAAAAAAAATAAACTATTGCTTCTATTTTATAGAAATGAAGACTCTGTATCCACTGGTAATAAACTGAGGATTTTATTGACAGTAGTGAAATTTAGCAAAACTCTTTAAAACAATTAATATTAATATCTTTATAAACAACAACAAATTAAACAAATATTGAGATTTCTGCAGCTCAAGGCTGGTAACACTGTTACAATGTACGATAATATGGTGAACTAGGTTATGTTCACTTTGGTTAATTGTATTACCAATTTTCGTGAATTCTTTTAAGATACATGATACAAGATATAAAGATGTGTTTATGAATAACAATGTTTACTTATTGACTATGATAAAAAAGAACAAAAATTTAAAATTATTAATCTCGATACGATAGTCAATACTATCGTACTATCGTATGGTATTCTGAGGTCTAGTGAAGCTAATATTGTCAACACGTGCTTTGAACGTTGCACTATTAAAATATTATTATTAATTTATTAGTTATTACTACTATGAACTGGAAAGAGAAAGAAATTGAAAAAAACTCTTATTATCGATTTCATTTTATAAAAATCATTTGAGGACAGAAGTGTTTCTCTGTGACAAAATATACGTTTTGGTTCTAGGTTAGTTTGCCTAGATGAGAGTAAGTGGTTACGTATAATAAGTAATGTTATATAAGATTCTTAATATTATTTTTTCAAACGCTTTATTTACTATTAATATGATGTAGAATTATCAGTAATGATAGTATTCACAAAAGAAAATTATTATTCATCAAGTCAAAATTCATAGTCAATTAAGCGACTATATTTACAAGTACTAGTGAGCGGTATTTAAATTAATTCCGCCGTTATCAATTATTCTTTAAATATAAAATACATCTTTTAATTAATTATCGCCGTCACAATGGGCTATAACTTTGTTCATCAAACTCTGATAATTATTCATCATTATCTGTTAATGCACTCAAGCGTTAACTTGACTAGTGCAGTCAAACAATAACTTTCGTTTAATCAACGAGAATTATTCCATTTAGTATTTTTTTTTAAATTGTTAAAATATCATACTCCCTGTTTATTTTCACTGGACATGACCCTTATTATACACTGGTCATGTCTATTCACTATTCACTTATTTTACTGTCACTCGATAATGGGGTGTTCAGTATAGGTTAATGTTTGACCATGTTACTGGGGGTGACGCGCACATTTTAAAATATATCTTGCCGACTGTGACACGTTCCTGTCGCCTCGAGTGTTGAAAAACGATTAAACAATCTCGCTAAAGCGTCTCTTTTCGTCTGGTGAAATTAAGCCATTTGATTGGTTTAGATCGGCATTAAATCGCGGACACTTGCGGCTTTGTTTTACGTCCAAACAAGCAATAATTCCGTCCATTAATAATTCATTTGATCTTCTTCAAAACTCATATAGTGGTTCTTAACACAAATAAGTCTTTTCACTATATTTCGTTATAATTACATCTTAATACTTATTACTAAACATTTTGAGTCCATTTCTCCTTCATGTTAATACATAATATTGCTATATTTATAGGTTAAACAAAATTTGTTAATGGCGTATATACCAACTATGTCCAATTGTTTACATTTACTTATATCGCTATTATCCCTTATTCTACTACATATTTTTTGTATCATAACACTAAAAGGTATATCTATATACATTTGTTCAAACTTTATTTTGGTAAAATGTTATTTTGTATACACATATAGTATGATTCAAAATACATTATGCTCTCATCTCGCCATCTTGTCACTTATTTAGTTATTTTAGTACACATGGGATATATTGTTAATAATTAAAATTGTGTACAATTGTTGTACATGGTTAGTTCAATGTATTCACTAACTTTTTGTTATTTGAAATCTCTCTAAGTTATTGTATGGTGGTTATTTACACCTGGTTCTATGATTGCCGTTAGTTAATTTATTAAATTTCAATTATTAAATTGCTAGTATAATATTTGTGAGATGTTCTCATAGCAGTATTGAACATTTCTCTAACTACTGGTAACATTTTTTACATTCTCTTTATAAGTTTTGATAATGTTTTCTGACTAACTCTCTTGTCACATTGGGGTTCTGTATATTTAGTTCAATGTTATTGTATTTAATCTGAGTCATTTGTTGTGTCCTTCAGTTCATATGGTATTCATTGTTTTGCATTTTTATTCTTATTTAGTCTCTGTTTGAAACAATTATGTATAATTACTTGGTTTAATTAATGTATATAATTTTATGTTGTAGGTTCAACTCATGTGAGGTTATGTGTCATTTGTCTGACAACAATGTGCTTCATAGTTCTTTACAGTATTCATCTCAACTATTGCCATCTCATTATGGCATTCTACTACAATGGTTTATTATTAAGTTTTACACATTTTGTACACATTTGTACACTATTTGTTGAGACAATAATACTGGTTTTCTTAGTCTAATTGTTACATATTCTGGTGGATTGTACCTAGGCTTTGGTACATTGACTTGTTTATAATCAACAAATTAGTTTATTTGCTACTATTTGTCTTGACATTCATCTACATTTTGTCCTGTGTTGCTATGACATTCAGGCACATTTTATATCAAGGATTATAAAACTTTTATTATTAATCCCTATGAACAATTAATTCACTTTTCTGTATCATATTTTTGGTGGTCTTATTGATTATCTCTGTGGTTTTACAATCTTGGATTAAACTTGTTACACTAATTGTCTGTGCATTTCACTTGTTAATCGTTGATTCTTTCACTAACAAATGGTTAATCACTTCTCTCCGTTATAAACATTTTCACTGGTATTATTTGTGCTGTTTACTTGGGGTAAAATGTTATTATATCACATGTTGTTACACTTATATTAAGTACTCACTGTCATTGTTTGTGATCACTTATTGATGCTCAACACTTGGTTTCTTTATTATTGGTAATCCAATAATCATTACACTTGTTCTGGTCATTACATTGATTTTAATGCTTTCCCTATTTTGTGAATGTTGATGTCTTGTACTGTTCATACATAATCTTCATTCTTCATGGTACATTTCTTTTCCTCTTCTTCTTCTTTTTCTTCTTCTGGTTAGTTGTTTGTCACTGTTGGTGCTTTCCTTGGTTACACATTATTTGTAATAATTCATGTTCCCTGAATATTGTCATATTCTTCCACATTTTCATTCATTATTATGGTAGTCATTGTCCTATATTTATTTCACACTCATAACAAATTAGTTTGTTTTTTCTCTATGGTGATTGTGTTTGATTCGTCTCCTTCTTACGTTGATAATTATTTTCGGCATATCCCCTCACTATTTTGATCTATTGGGCCTGGATGCTAACGTATTATATTGGCTCATTGATATTTTCTCTCTCTTTGTTATACTCGATGATATTCTTATTACTCTTCTTTCTTCTTCGTTGGGTTGGTTCAATATTTGGTTCATTCGTAGATACACATTTTATTTGTATTCTCCTGTTCCTTCTTCTATGCTTGATGAAATATTTTCATGTTATTCTTCTATTTGACGTATTAGACATTTATTTTATGTAACTGCTATTTTGGTACGTTACAATATACATGTGTGTGTTTGTATGTGTGCGCGCATGGACGCATACTTATGTTTCGCATTTCGCACAGCGCAGCTGTCTGATTGCTTGAAGTATATGTGTGTTGTGTAGTTATACAAAGAACACATACAAAGGTTTCGATGTGTGGTACTATCTAAGAGTTAACAGACTGTAGAACTAGGGAGTAGAAACCATATAACTAAAGTGCAAAAAGAGGAAAGCAGTGGAAACGGTGGAGACAAATCGCATAATTTCCTGGAATCAAGTGGCCACGTATAGCACACATGAATGAAAAAGGATGAGAGAATCTTTGAGCCGTGTTATGACTGTGGAGACAATGGTAGAGATAGTTGTTACTGGCGTAGTGTGTGCAAGCAGAGCACATTTGATGACATCTGTGTGTGTGTGTTTTTGAAGTGTATGCATAATGGAGCGTGCGAGTCATTATGATTTTTCAGCGATGGTGGTAATTTTCGCTCAATAAAAGTTTGCTTCACATGATAAAAATGTAGGTTCTAATTTAAACCTGGAGGAGAGTTTTCACTAACATTGAGATATTTAAGCTTTAAGTATGTTTAGTATTATTTATATTTTAGTGAAAGGGAGGCTTATAACTGGACATGAATCTTTGGGTTAATGACACAAAACGCAACATAGGGTGTCTTCTAAGTAGTTGTGTTGTACAAAATTATTAGTTATTTTTATTTTGTGCCAATGTTTGAGTTTGTAATGGGTAAACAATTCAAACGCCAGTTTAAGTAATGCGAGTAACTACATTACATTTTAGTATATTCTTTTATGCTTTTATTTGTGTTAGGTACTCTAGAAATAAATGAGTTATATAACAAAAAACGCAATGAGTTAAGCGACACCCAGTACTTACCGCTCTAATACAGAAGAAAGATACAGTAAAGTTAACTTGGCTCATAGCGTTTGCGTTAAAGCTATGTGTGTTACCATATACGTTTGAGCAACATACATGTAACTGTTTTTATAATTTATTTTTTTTAACAGTAGATTATCTTTTAAACGCGCATAGCTTATAGTGTTCCTACTTAAATTTTATTATACAGATTGTTTCCTTAAATTAGCCCCCTCTAAATTTACACGTCTGGCTTGTTTCACAAAGAGGCTATAAAAGGTTTCGTTTCGAAAATAATTTGCTACGGTTGATGAAAAAAGTTGAGTCGTAATCCAGTGTTTTATTTCTCAGCGCAGGTCTGTAGGAAACTAAATGCGTGAACCTTTCATTTCGTAGACAGACAAACTGAGAAGGTTATTGATGGGTTTGTGAGGTCTGTTTACTTGTGCAAGATTTTGTTACGCATTGTCTGGTCTAATAACACTCATGTAAAAAATAAGAACAGTTGTCCTTATGTGCCGGTATTTGCCGGCCGTTGAATATTCGAGAAAAGAAATAAATTGTAAAATATATCGCCGGTTATTCGGAACGACCCTTGCCCACTGCGAAGTGTACGTGAGTGGGTACGGTTGCGCGCGCAACTCGTAGTGAGGGGCATCTGGTTCCGTCGGTTACAGCTGAGTCCAGTTTATCGCCCGCTACGATATACATCGTCTGTCTCTCTCTCCGAACTATTACGGCGTAGTTGGTCTGCATCTCCATGGCTTGCTCAAACTTAAGCGACTCCCGGTAAGAATTGCATTATTTTATGTGTCTAAAAGTAATTCATATTAAATGGATAATTAATAACAAGCTGTATGCAACCGTATAATAAAAGATCTAATTATGTGAGTGCGACCCGGCAGTTTTTATATTCAAAGAAAACTCATTGTTCAGTAATTTACTTAATGTTCAGTATATAGCACATGTTCCGTTTATTATTACTATAATAGTGTGAGAGGTATTGTAATTGTCATTGTCATGATAAAGGTGTAGATTGTTAAAGATTGATGGCTAAAAGTTAGTGCGTAGTCGGGTGTCCATTCATGCAGCAGACTGTCGGGGAGCTCTTTAATTAACTTTACCGTAGAGATTTATTTGTGAGAGCTTCCATAGAGGAAATATTATCAATGTTAAAACTTTATTAATACTGTGAGTGCCTTGAAGTTAAATTTTTGGTCAAATAATGATTATTGGTCACCACGTGGCGCCGTTCCTGTTAATTTCTGTCGAAGCCTGTAGACATGGTACTAGTGACTTTTACATTACGCCACTTTTGATATAGTCTTTTCTTTATTAAAATTTATTTATTCCATGGCTGATTTTCCACCCTTTAAACTGGTTGCAAAGATTTTAATTATGAAACTTGTGTATGTATTGAGAATTGATTGAAGGCCCGTTATGAGGTTAATTACCTGAACTTGGGTGTACATTTTTGGTGAACATTTCTCTAATTTATATGAATTAACAGGGTTCTTGATTAAGACGGAGATTTGGCTTGCTGATTGCCGTACAACTGCATCAGTCATGGACCATTAGAGAACATCCTGTCCGGAGAGGGAGCTGGTGTCCGATTCACGATGTAGCACTTAGGCAGCAGTATTAAGGTGATATGCACTCTTTATTTTTCTTTTGGGGCCGGGCCGGCAGTGCACCTGTTTTACAGTAATATTCATTTAAATCCATGTGACCACGTGCCCAGACTGTCTGCTGTAAATGGGAGCAGCTGATCATCATGAGTGAATTTCAGAAACACTTTTAATAACTGAATTACCTAACACTATGTGCATTGCTTGTAATTGTGTGCTGCACTGGGGGAGCGTGCCAGAGATATTTGTTCACTTAGATATTTTACAGTTTGCACATAATTATTATATTACCCTTTACACAAATTCTAGAACATGTTAGGAACTCTGTTCCGGCGGGAACAGAAATAAGTAAATATTAAATTCACATTGGGTTTAACATTTAAGGGCTGGGGTTTTCTTTTGGGCCGTTTTCTGGGGTTTAAAAAGGGGACTTAGTTTTTGTCTGATACATGTTTCTGCAGCCTGAGGCAGGTTAGATGCCTGTCAAATTTTGTCAACCACATGCTGGCGCGCTCCCACAGCGGCTAGGGCACAACCGTTTTACTGTACTTTCATTTCAATTATATTTACATAGCCATTCGGGGTTAATAGAAAATAATTGTTTTTTTCCTGGGCATATACTAATTGATTTTGTACCGTACACTGGCTATACTGATTGTTTTTCTTAACTTGCAAAACACATATTGATTAACTTTTCACTTGTAATATCTGCTGATTAATTTTCTTTTAACTATAGAACATATGCTCATTAATTTTTTTTGTAAAACATATACTGTTTAAATTTTTTGATATTTGTAAAGCCTGGACTGATTAATTTTCCGACTGTTAGAGTATATACTGATTTATTAAATCCTTTGGAATTTGTGAAGCAGATTAACCGTTTAGAATTGTATAACAACTGTTTAAAATCAGGTGATGTAGTTTCCGTAAAATTTAATTAATGCTGTGAAAGGAACTTAAGGTTCATACGCTCATGATGGGTCATTGATCAAGGGAATGCTATACATATGGGCGGTCCGGTCTTACTTATGCGTTACGAGTAATTATCATCCTTTTTGGGGGTTTGGGTTTTATGTAATTCTACAGAAACGGGTTGCTGATGGGCGAACATTTTATCACTGCTGGGTTCTGGGTATGGTAGTAACACTGCCTGCAAGGCGGGTGCATTCCAGGGGCATTCGTGTTAGAATTAATGTTTAATTGTGAGTCTATGTGCCTTATGTTTCAGTGTGTCTTCTTATGTTTTGTCTGTGTCTAGCTAGTCACTATGTGGGGAGAATTATATATATATATATATATATATATATATATATATATATATATTTACTGAATATTATACACACTCGTTATGATATACACTGTCTGATATATGTTGTCTTTATGATATGATATGATATGATATGTTCTCGTTATGATATGATATATGTTGTCCTTAATACTGTTAAAGCAGGGCTTAAGTTATTTGTGATATTTATGATTCATGGGGGGGAATAACCATGTGATAGAGTTGCCTACATGTATTAATATTGGCATACAATAAAAATCGTTATTGTTATATTACATCTGAGTTTCATTGCAAGTCCCGTCATACTGGACCCGGCACAAATTTTGCTTCTCTAGGCTCCGGCCTAGTCCTAATTGACTTGTGGCTTCTCTTTCAAAAAAAAATATTAAAATAAAAGAAGTTGTTTTATACTTTTGAAAATACATAAAAGGAAAGAGGGGTCACACTTAAGTAGTACTATTATTTAAATATCTTAAGTGTCTTAAAAAGTATGTAATTATGTTCAACAATTCAGCTTAGCATTAGTAAGTAATCTATTTTATAGTGGTGGATGTAAATAAAAATGCATTAAACAAAAGTTAACACATCAACATTATGCTGGAAAGTCTAGTTTACTTTCTTCACTTACGCTAGCAATTAATAAATACCGGAAGTACTAGTAACGGATACAAAAATAACTTATCGTTGTTTCTTAAAGGAGAATGAAAATGAGGATTTAAACGTGGTGTGGCGCTGTAAAATATGAACATGTAAGGCAATCAGTTTTAACATTAATTTACGTCTCCAATACATTATAATAACAATTTTTTTAATTTCCCTTAGCGGCACCGAATCCGGATTTCTTACAAACGTGGCAGTCATATTCTGAATTAATGAATTACGTAGCCCAAATTTTTCAGCATATTTCATGCACGTTTACTTCATACCCATTGTTCACTGGGCACCCGTCTTTCATTGTACCAGCCTAAGACAGTATACTGTAATGTCATCCTATCGTACCTTTCAGGACGGCAGAAAACACGTGAGTAAGAGAAACAAGATCAATCACAAACGTTTAGCGATCCGCTCTAAGGACACGAAAATATAAATTTCGAAATTTTCACAACTAAATTATTTAATATTTGCTTAAATAATGACGACTGCTAGGACATTTTGTCTACTTTACATTTTTTTGAATACAGTGGAACCTCGATAAGTCGAATCTGAGGGGAAATTAGAAAAATTCGAGTTATAAAATATTTCAGAATATCAAGGTTTGAGTTATCAAGACTAGGATTACTAAAATTCGAGTTATAAAGGTTCAAGTATAGTGGAACACACTGTATCGTTACCCGACAATAGTTGCTCATCTGGTTTGGCGACACACAGGTAACTGCGTTTTTCAAAGGCTGGCAATGGATTAGGAAAGACCTGTGACGTAGATATGGACTTTTATGGTATAATAAACTGATCACCCAATATAAATATATGTACTTTACTTTCACAATCTGTAATAATGAATTAAAGCTTAGTGCAATATATATTAAAAATATGTCGAATATAATAAAAATACCTGATGATGTTAGTAAAATAAAAATTATGGTTGGACTTAATTAAAAACCCAATTATTGCGCGTTTCAAATTTACACTTTAACATTTTTTATGACTTGTTAGTGAAAACCACTGAAATACAAATTTGTAAAACATAATAGATGATGTAATTCTTACTTATTTGCTTATTTATTCTAACTGGTATTGTTTGTTCATCGATAAATATGTATCAAGAGAGTTGTTGGGGTTCATGTTTCAACAGAAAGTGAGTCATTCTTTGTACTGTAGAAACACGGTACCTTTAGACTTACGCGGCTAAACTTCCAGTTGTACAGGGCCACACGTACTTTTTTTTTCAATTTATTGGAGATCTGTAATCTGTTCGACAGAGCAAACATTAAACAAATTGGCTGACAACACACATACAGGATTATGAAGAGCTGACCATTGACAGCTCTTCTTGTTTTTGTTAATAGATTAAAGAGGTACACTAATTACAAAACTAAATGACAAAAACATGTAAACAAGTGAACAAAAATCACTTCCACTTGCTGCTGGCATGCTACAATAAGTTCAAATCTTAAACACTTAAACAAAAGGCACATATACAGGGTGACATTAACACTTAATAATGACACGAATACAAAACATACAGAACAGAACAGATATCACAGACATTACAATACAGAGAATACATTATTAGTTATACCTGAATGGTAAGTCAAACAGTTTGTGCCTTTTTAGTCTACAAATATCGTCACTGTTGTTTAACAAATTAATTGCCAGGTGGTTTGGATGCTTTTCTAATTTGGAGATGTGTCCTGCAGAGGCGCATGATTTCTTCTCTCACGGCTGGAACTTTGAGGTCGCGGTGTATAGAGTTGTTGGAGACAAACGATGGAGCGTCGACTATTGATCTTAAAGTTTTAGACTGAAAGCGCAGGATAATCTCAATATTACTTGTACTAGCAGTACCCCAAAGTTGAATACCATAAGTCCATACCGGCTTATGAACTGCTTTATAGATCAACAGTTTGTTGACGAGACTTAACCGTGATTTTCTACCTATCAGCCAGTTATTTCTGACCTTGTGATTAAGTTCAATTTTCTTAGATGTTATATGTTTTTTCCACGTTAGTCTCCTGTCAAGATGCATCCAAAAGTACTTAGCACTTTCAGTTTGCGGTATTGGTTGACCGTTAGTGGTTACTGGAGGGCAGTTTGCCTTACGTGTGGTGAAGGTAACGTGGACTGACTTGGACGAATTGATTTTTATGCGCCATTTATCAAGCCATAACTGAACGCTGTTTAATGATTCTTGTAGTATAAGAGATGCTATTGAGGGGTCGGAGTGTGTCGCTAGGATTGCTGTGTCATCGGCGTAGGTAGCAACAGTGGTTTCAATTGCTGACGGGAAGTCCGAGGTGAACAGGAGGTAGAGCAGAGGACCCAGGACACTACCCTGAGGAACACCTGACCTCACTGGTAATAGAGGAGAAGTAGAATCCGCGTACTTGACTTGAAACACTCTGCCCACTAAGTAGGAATGTAGAATACGGTAACAATTATGTGGCAGATTTTTCTTTATTTTGTATAAGAGTCCAAGATGCCAGACTTTGTCAAATGCCTGGGAAACGTCGAGAAACACACCTGAGCAGAACATCTTCGATTCCAACGATTTATTGATAACATTTGTTAGTCTGTGTATTTGATCTACCGTAGAGTGCTTTTCTCGAAAGCTAAATTGGCGATTCAAAATTAGGTTGTTTTCTACAATTGTTGGCATAAGTCGTTTTACAAACATCTTCTCAAAGATCTTACCAAGTATCGGTAGAATGCTTATGGGTCGATAGGAAGATGGTTCTTGAGGGTTTTTACCAGGTTTGAAGACCATGATTACTTGAGCCGATTTCCAGAGAAGAGGAAAGTATTGAAGTCTGAGTATGGCGTTTAAAATGTATGTTATTAGTACAACGCCTTTGTGAGGCAGCTCCTTTAGAATTTTCCCCGATAACAAATCAATGCCGGGAGCCTTTTTACTTTTCAAATTATACAGGATTATTTCCTTGATTTCGTTAACCTTAAAAGGCTTAATAGGTAGAGTCAGTTGGAGCGGAGAGTGTAAATATCTTTGTACTTCTTCATCGAAAGAGACGTTCTTGCTGGCTTCAGATTGAAAAACGTTGATCAAATGTTCGGCAAAAGTCTGGGACTTCTCTGTATTGCTTCGCGCCCAGCTACCATCTGGTTTATGTATTGGTGGTATTTGTAATAGTGGCCTTTTTAATCGTTTGTAGCCTTTCACAAGGAATAATCAGTACTTTCATTAGGTGACAGATTTTTTAGATAATCCTGAATGCCTTCATTCTTTAAATTGTCTAACAATCGTTTTAGATTTCTGGCCGCGGAATTCCACTTTCTTTTATCATCCGGATGCTGCCAAATTCGTCGGAATCTACGCTTCTCAGCTAATTTCTTTCGGGCAACAAGAGCAAGGTTTAAGTGCTTACTCTTCGCTGTATTGCAAGGTTACCCAGGCTGATTTTTGAAAAGTACTGGTGAGGTAATTTACAGCCGTGTTCAATTCAGCAGGCGTGTGGAGTGGAAGTTCTAGCGAGGTATTATCATTTATAAGCTCTCTAAAGTAGTCCCAGTCAGTATTGCGATTTGTGAGTGTTGGTAGACTTTCAGACTCAATTACAGTATTGCTAATAGTAGCAATAATTGGAGTGTGGTCAGAGGACAAATCAAGGGAAGATTCAACTTTGTAGTATTTATGAGACAAGCCTCGTATTAAAAAGAAATCAATGAGGTCAGGTATTTTATTTGTATCAGAAGGCCAATAGTCATTGTGTCATTGTCTAATGACATTATATAAAGTTCTACCTCTTGGATTAGCTAATCTCGAACCCCTTTGTGGGTGTTTTGCATTGAAGTCACCTTCCACCATAAAACGTGCACCAAGAGTTCTAAGAAAGGAGCTGAAGTCAGTTTCATTGATTCTGTGTTTTGGGGGACAGTAGTGTGCAGAAACAATTAGAAGGCCTCTTTGATCTTCAATTAAAACGTTTGTCGCCTGTAGGTGAGCAGTTTTTACTTTAGAGAATAGATAATATTTTATACTCTTTCGGATTAACAGAGCGGTTCCGCCACGAGCTGTACGGTCAGGATGTTGGGTATCATAAATAGTAAATCCTGGAATCCTACTATGGCTTCTGTCTGTGAAATGTGTCTCAGATATAAGCATTACGTCTAACCTGTTGTCAATAAGAAAAGCTTTGAGTTCTACGCTGCGATGAGAGAGTCCATTGACGTTCCATAATCGAATCCTGTAATTGTTATTCATTATTAATCAGAAAGTTTATTGACAAGTGTTGTAAGGAGATTAAGCATGACGCTATTTTGCTGCATGAGGTGACTGAACATGGTCTCAAATTTTGTCAGGAAGTGTGAAATTGTGATGTCCTCATTTGCTGACTGTTTGGGATTGCTGTCATCAAGTGGCGAGGATACTGAGTGTCGCTGTAGTCCTGCAATTTGAGCGTAAGTATGAAAAGAGACGTTACGGATATTCATGATCTGTTCCGTGTTCATAGTCCTAAAAATTGAAGGGGTTCTCCTAGGTGTGGTGTTAGGTACGGGGCTTTTTCTGGGTTGCAGATTTTGATAAACTTCACAGCCTTTAAATTAGCTGCATGAGGACCATCGCATAATACACATGTGGCTGGTGTATCCTTAGGTTTGGAACAAGTTGCGGAGTTGTGTTCACCTCCGCACTTGACACACTGGAAAGGTTTTCTACAGCACGTCTTACTGTGAACGTATGACTGACAACGAGTGCACTGGATTATGAAGTTTTTTCTCCGAGGTGGCTCTACAGTAATCTGCATGTTACCTAAAGACCTTAGGTTATATATTTGTTTGTTGTTTGCTGCAGGTTCAAGATCAACAAAGAAGAGAGGGAGGGGTGTTTTCCCTACTATGTGTCTAACGTTCATTATGTTTCTGACTGAGTGTCCTTTTTCTTTTAGTGATTCTTTAATAAAGTGTACACCGATGCTAGGATGAGTGTTTCTTATGACAACCCGGTATGCTCGCTGGTCTTTAATTTGATACGTATAGTAAATAACTTTTTCGTCCTCGAGGTGACGGATTAATTTTCTTTAAGAATCAGGTGCAAAAGTGTTGATTTTCACCGTATTGTCATCGAACGATTTAGTACTGTAATGTTCTGATTCCAAAATATTTGTAAGGTTATTGATCATTTCATTGTAATTGAGGACACCATGAAGGTATACAGGAGGAGGTTTAGGTTCTTTCAGCTGAGCCCAGACTTGAGTAGGTTGGACGTCATCAGGGTCATCTATAGGTAACACCGAAAATCTGTTGTGTTCATTAACCTGAGTGTGTGTTTCAGATGTGTTATCTGAAGATTGGCTACTTCTTTTTCGTTTTTTCACCATCTGCCAGCTGTGAGATCCGTGTTATGTGAAATCAACATTAACATTTCTGCCTGGCTGTTGACTGTTATAGGATTGAAGGGGATATTGCGACACTGGAGGTAATATAGGCAGCATATTTTCGGTTCCTGAATGGACCGTAGGAACAGGTTCAACGTTAGTTGACAGGCCTGGTTGCTGATAATTCATTATTGTCGATAACTACAGTAGACAAATAAATTGAAAGACGCGTGTACTTCCAGATGAGTAATTTCTGGCTTTGTGTTTATGTTTTGTGGAGAATCAAACCGCAACCGCAGACAGACACACAGTCCTACACGAACGAGCAGACGCACGCGCGGCCTCCCGGCCGGCTGCATGGATTTGTCCAAGTAATCAGATAATCCTTTTGTTGTTATTTTTGTTGCAGTATTACTTACAAATATAAGTCTATTTAGTAAGAAAGATAGCGATAACATTAAGTTACCGTACACGACACTACAACCGCACCGAACAGCTGCTCATACAAGACTGACACGTACATTACTTACAACTATAGATATTCGATAGCATGGCCTGAAATTGACAAAAATTCAAGTTATCAAGGTTTATTTTCAAACAAATTTGAGCTACAAAGGTAAAATAACAGGGAAAGTTAGTTTTAGGGAAATATAACAGGTTACATTGAAAAATAAAGAAGAAATGAAAATTGTTTGATGTATCAATGAATTCGAGTTATCAAGGTTCGGGTTACCGACGTTCGACTGTATGGTATTAGTATTAGTGATATAAATAGTCAGGGAAGACTCAACTTTTTAAAAATTATATAAAAAACACCAAACTTTATTTCAACCATAGCAATGTTTCCTATTTAATGAATCTTGTTTCATTTTATTTCAATTTTGAATATATTATTAGCAAAAACTAAAAACCTTTTTATTTGTTATATTTTTATAAAAGAGAAACATTTTAACGTTAGGTAGGGATGATGCTGAGCTACGCAATATTTATTAGATTGGGAGCAGCGAATACGGCGACATCTTATTTAATCCCATAATACAGAGGGGATAAACGTTATATGTAGTCACGAGGTTTAGCAGGGAAAACCTGGCAAATAAATATATTCCGTTATTTTCTTTAGTTTTTGCTTTAAATTTATGAAATCAAGTTGCGAAACACTTTCATAGTCAAGAAAAGAGTCACACTGTAAAAAAAAAACTGTAAATTTAAATTTATTTAAAATTTGTGATTTGTAAATAAAAAAGCTGTTAGTGGCATTAACGATATTCAGCGGCAAAACAATGTACACTAGTCTATAAACAATCAATGAAAGTTTTATTAATTACTTTATCCAAAGAATATCAAATTCGACCAGTCTTCTGCGCGAATGCAATAACTCAATACGCAATATCATAGTTAACTACAAACATAACCAATTAAAGTCACTAAATGACAGTGAAAACGGCCATAACATGGAGATGGGCAACCGTGACTTCGCTGCAAACAACACAACTAAACTGGTCCCGTACTGTCTACGTGTTTTTTGTACTCATTACTTCTATGTTCCATAAGGAAATGGAAGTATGGTCATGGCGAAAAAAATCGTGTTCGAGATAATGGCAGATTCTGATTGTACTACCATCAAAACATGAAAAAAGTTATTTTTCGAAAAATGTCTGTGTGTGTGTCTGTGTAGAATTTTTCTATATCAAACGATAACTGCCGCAAATTCAAACAGAATCAATTCATTTTTTGCATACTATTCTAAATTGTAGAGGAACTCGAGGTTTATTGATTTTGGTGAAGATCGGTTAAGGGAAAGGGGTAGTTTACCTGCAACGTTTTACGTTTTAACAAGAGTAAAGTGCTTAATTTTGAGAAAGAAAGTATCCTTAAAAGAAGGTCATAATAATTCACTGTAGAAAGGTAGATGAAATATCTATAAACGAAAAGGGTAGTTGAAGGGGAACGGGGTAATTTTTTATAAATTAAAATGGTATAGTTGATGATGGAGAAAGTAAATTTTGTAAGTTTTATATGTGTAATACGTTATTGACAACAAAGAAGTAGTTTCTCTTTAACAAAATTTTATATTTTTTCATGTTAATTTAAATCATGTATGAGAGAAAATATATCGTTCGTTGCAGGCAAGCATATCTCAAATATCTAATGTTTACATTTCCATTTTATTATTATAATTACCGCAATAAAAAGGCAGGAAACACACACACACACACACACACACACACACACACACACACACACACACACACACACACACCCACACACACACACACACACACACACACACACACACACACACAATTCGCGTTATTTTTGGTCTCACTCATGTTTATTTTCTTACACTTGCACGCTTTTGTTATCGATTTGCTTCCTGTGGATCGCTGGGCATTGTAACTGCACGTGTTTACAGAGGAACGGTTCATAGACAGACTTTTCGTCTTTAGGGAATGGACCCTCTGCAAGATGCTCAGGGTCCATGAGTGACTTCGGAGCGCATCGGAGGAGGGATGATTATATGCGTAGTTCGGTTTCTTTATAAGAATAAAGTAAGCCTACCTAATTTCTATGGATAAAGTGACTGAAAATAACATTATATCTACCCCATAATTACAAAAATATTTATAAACAGTGAAATTAGTTTGAGGGTGGACGATATTTTTTTAGAAATTACCGAACCGAATTCAAGTAAATTATTTTAAACATAAATCTTACAACATGGAAGTCATGTATGGTTCTCCATACCGATTTTGTTTCACGTTATTGTGTATCATACAATCTTGACGTGTTGTGGAGTTTTTATTTTGTTTTATGTTTTGATATTTAATTGTTTTAAACTACAGTTACATCAGTTTTTAATGGAAATTATAACTTTAGGAAAGACACATTAACATGCACGTATACCAGTTATATAAATACCTTCCATGAAATAAATATGATGTTTTCGGTCGCGTTGATTATATAAAGTGTTGTTTACCTGAAACAAAAAACACTTTGTTAAAAAACAATTTGATATGATGTATAGGCTAATTCTGTTATTTGTTTTGCATTTCTACAAAAAAACAAATGTTTACAAAGAAGAACATGAAATTTAATTTGATACTTTATCTCTAAAAATAAAATCACTCGAACTGTAGTTTTTATATTACCTATCTGGTAACTGAAAGAATTCCAATAATAAAGATTATTAAAGTTCAGTGATTATTGTAATACAGTCATTGTTTACAGAAGAAAGAAATGTAGGCTATGTAGCTATGTAATACATGTCTGTCATTAACATCTAGTATTTTTAAACTTTAAAAAATTCTTTTACATGAGATGTCAGCGTTCTGGACTGTCTTTAAGTTGTTTATATAACACACAAATTTTAATTTTACTTTTTCCTTTTTATCAAGAGTTAACAAAAAAAGGTCTATTGGTTACTGACATCAAAACAGACGTAATTAAAAATGCTGTGCAATAAATCCAAGACAATTCATGAGACATAAATAAAAACACAAACGACATCCTCAAGATACAACGTTTCTGCTGCTAGGGTTCGGGAGCCGTCTTCAGGTAGATAGAAGGATAACCCACCCAGCACAATATATACTGCAAACATTCAGCTTAACTACTAGTTATAACAAAACAAAATAAATTATATTAGAACAGAAAGAAAAATAGAAAAACAATACTGGCAGCTCGCAGTAACAGAACAACTGATGACTGACCACTCTTAATATACGGTTTTACGGTTTATTTTTTAGGATTCTATCTACATGAAGAAACATTTTATTCTGTATAGTTCACTGTGCAGTAGTTTGTAATTTTTTGTTTTTATTTTAATAATACCGTCACTAGCTTGTGTTTCCGTCGGATTAGATGTAACACCAAGCCTCAAAAGCCGAGATCCTCCGAACGTTGGATAGCAACCCTTATTTAGCCTCAAGCTTTCCTCCTGTTACTGTGAGTGACCAGCTCTGTACCCTCTCGGTGCAGCCTCGTTGAATACTGCAACATGGAAGAAAAGATCTCTATGCCCTCAAACCTCATCACATGGCCGTCGTTGGTCAGGAGACGCTCCACCATCCAGACGCTTACTTCTTCTTCTGTGATAATCGGGTAGTACGTCTGTCTTCATGCGACGCGAGTATTTCCTTCCTTTCCAGTAGATTGAGATAAATTAATTTCAGGAAAGTTTTATTTTGGGCGAGGGGTTATAAGTAGTGTACTGTCACGGTATTCAAGTACAGGAGCGTACAGACTAACAGAATTGTTCTAAGTTTGATGCACATTAAAAACGTCTGTTGTCAGTTTAATTTTCAGAAAGTGGACAAAAATAATCTTAAGATTGTATGTTAAAGTTTCCAATTCAAAACTACAATAACTTTAGTCTGTTCAAACTCTGTTCAATATGTAAATATTGTAGTTTATAATCATAATTTGTATAAGGGAATTAGGTTTGCATATGTGCGTTTATGTTCTTAGTAACAGAAGTAAAGCTACGTATTACATGTGTGAATGCAAAGTTGGGGGGGGAGGGGAGGCAAACTTGAATGATTTGCACAGTTTTCTATTCACAGGCAATGACTACAATTTGACTTAGAGGGTTAACAAAAGATAGTGATCGGTGAAGACGATGATGTTCAGTAAAACACTAGACATCAGAAGTGGATGTTCAATTATGGATCTGAAGGAATGTTGTCCCTATACAGATTATCTTCCGCCATAAAGTTCGCAAGTATGTCTGTATGGAAGTATTCGCGAGTAGAAAACATCATACGTTGCAAGTATCTCGTAAATAACTATAGTTCGGGGTTATGATAATATTTGTCAGTCCTTGTGAGTAAATGTTAAGTTTAATGACTAGCAAAAATAAAAAATTGCCTGTCTGGTATATATTTGAATTATCCTAAAGACAACTATTGTGTTCGTCTTGGAATCTTAGAATTAATCTGTCGTATGCCTACATACAACTTGCTGTTATGGTAAAAACAAGTCCACATACATTCTGTGTGCCCGCGCATTGGCAATCGGATAAGACCGGTTTTTTTCAAGACCAGTTTTAACAATTAAAATAATTAAAGTAGGTTCACGAAAAAGTATCAAGTTAATATCAATAAAGTTTTTAACATGAAAAAAAATTAAAATGGAAATCTGGGGAACCACACACGCGCGCGCGCGCACGCACACACAATTCGTACAAGACAACTGGTCTCTCTATGTGCAGTATATCATAGATTTCAGGGGGACTGGTATTTGTTGTCGCAAAGAACTCCGAATAGAGCAACCGCGAAGACATAATTTACCTTGGCAAGAGTAAATTCCAGTAATTTGAGTGATGCCAGGGGATAGGACAGTTTCCAGGTACTCCACCTTAAGAATGTTGAGACGTTTACTTAATTGTTGAAGATAGTCAAACTATGCTTGAACTTGATACTGAAGATGTTCTGTTTTATTTGCTGTCACCATCACGTGGTCAGGGTACAAGAATAAATATGTGACGCCCGTTTGCAAAGCCTTAGTAATGGTGGCTATATGCGTAACCAGAACAAAGTTCAGTGGAGACAGCGGCGTTCCTTGGTATACGCCAGCAATTACAGGAAATACGTCTGATAGTCCTGCAGGGCACCACACCTGGCTGGCTGTGTTACTGTGAAACATCCTGACCCGTTCAATGACTGCTTCGGACACATAATGATCACGGAGAGAATACCAAATCGTTTGACGAGGAACACGATCTAACGCTGTTTCAAGGTCAAGGAAAACTAAGTGTAATTTTTTTTCTTCTTGCAATGTTTTTCTTCCTGGTACACTGCAAATATTGCGTCAATCGCCTCATATCTGTTTGCGAATCCACATTGGTTGGTGAAGAGCTGGACCGTGGTACGCAATCGGTAGTCGAGGATATTTTCAAAGATCTTCATCGTCTAAGAGAGGAGTCGGAGTTTCTCTGTCCGTCTCCTGACAATTTCTTTTACTACATGCTGACTGAATATTTGCGTCTTCTTATTTTCCACTCGAAATTACTAACAATTCTGTACTGTGGTTTAACAGTTCGTCTAAACTGAAATACGATTTTCCTATTGAATTACAATCTGATGTCAGAAAATTAACTGGGACAACCTATAAATAAAAGAGATGAACTAAAGGATTAGATTGTAATATATAAACTAAAGTTGTAGGAAAGTGAATGACTGATATTACACATCTATAACATCATAGAGAGTATTAGAATTTAATAGAGGCGTCTACCGTTACGGATAACAGTAACTATTGTTTTAATAGTCAGAACGTCACATTTAAAATACTATCGGTGATGAAAGAAACCCATCCATTGAATTCTAATATCCCAGCTCCATCAGTGTCATCTTGTAAAGGTGTCATAGAGAGTAGGTAGAGTTTATACTGTTAGGCCCTTACGAATAACGGCTTGCACTGAGAAAACGTAAAACAAATCCATTAAAACGATTCAGTTTTACATTCAGTACTTTAATTACAACAGAGAAATATGAATATTTTTCTTATAAAATATTTGTTTACAAACAAAAAAGGTAATATGTCTTGAAACGTAGGCTAGATGCAAACGGAACCGTTCTTTTCAAAAGCGTGAAAATCCAAGATTGAGTAACTCCGACAAGGCCAGTTTACTTTTGTGCTACAAATTTTTTACATTGTAGGTGCTTAGATACTACGTCCAAATTAAATTTGATATTTCTCATTTTTTTACGTACGCATAATATGTAACTGATTTGATTTTAAAGTAATTTTTTTGAAAGAAGAAACGTATTTTAATATACGTTACAGCTAAAAATTTCATGTACCGTAAACCAAATTTTTATAAATTTATACGAAACGTAGCTTCTATTGTTAAAATTGTTAAAGCTGTTTACCTAAACTAAAGGAATCAGATTTACATCTCTCGTGAAAAAGATTTGGAAAATGTTTATACCATTTCATGAGAAATCGTGTCATCACAGCTTCTATTATTTTATATGATTATAGCTGCAAAATTAGTAGGCATAATTTAAAATGATCTGTATGCGCTATTGTCATGTCCAGATGTGTAATTTTGCTGTCGTAATTTACAGCCGAACTGCGTAACTGGACTTTACAATTGCAAAGGTATGTCACATAATGGGTTTACTAATAATAATAAATCTTAAGAACAGTGAACATTGTCATCCAGGTAATTAGACAACGTTATTCTACTTACGTTCGATTTAAATACTACTATCAACTTTCGAAAACTTACAATTTTTCAGTAACTTTTTTTTTATTACAACTGAGTACTACCCATCTAGTAATTTACATTTCATAATTAATGCCACTAATCAAGAGATATAACCCATTGGCTAACTTTTATGAAATGTGCTCTCAAAGAATGTAAGCGAAGACGATATATTTCTAAAATATATAACAAATACATCCTTAAAACAATCTATGTTATTGTTTGGATTAGTCCTGATGTGCGATTCACTGTTTACTGTGATACTATAAATGAACACAAAGACCACGGACGAGACAATTTCCGACGAAAACGTTACTTGTAGCTGAAGCAATGTTTGGTGGAGCCAACGTCTGAAGTCTCTCAATTTCCGTTCGTTGTATGGCTGTTTTGATCACACACACACACACACATGCGCGCGCGCGCGCAGAGGCCAGTAGTCTTTTTCGAACTAGTATATTCATATCCTTCGTTTCTCAATCTGCAGTCATTTTCTCTTATTTTCTCATCTGGGGTTCCTATGTGTGTGTGTGTGTGTGTGTGTGTGTGTGTGTTTTGCTGCCTCCTTTATTAAATATAGAGACGGGATCGTTCACCCCTCCCACACACACATACAAAACATACATCAAATGACACATCGACACATAAGAACAATATTAGTATACGAGAAAATATTATTTTTTCAACGACTCTTATTTAATGAAGTCACATACAAAACATAAAAAAATATAATATATACGCCTATCGGTAACAATAGATTATTAGCTTATATTCTTTCTTCCAGCGGGAAATTAATTACTGTACTAAACACTGTATTGATTTCTTGGAACACGGAAAATAGTTTTATTAAATTTTTAATTTTGTTATGATTTTTAATAAATAGAGTGGGTTACAAAACCGAACTCTTTTAATGAAATTTTAGTAAAATAGTACGGTAACATATTTAATCACACATTATTATAAAAACACTAAATCCACCAAACTTTGATGTTTGTAACGTGTTTGTTATATTATAGAACAAGACTGATTTTACGTTGGTCTATAGTAAAGATACTATATAATTTATTTAAAAATAATTGATTTCAACTATTTGTAATTATTATATGAACTAAATAGAATGTATTAAATTAAAATAAATTATTATTTAGATTATCTGGTTAATTATAGTATTAAATAATTAATTACAATGCAATTAAGAACAAATTATAAAAATTTATTTGTAAAATTTCGGGTTTCGGTAAAGAAACTGGTACCTTACTTCTCAAATATAAAAAAAATTATATTCTATCGTTTCTTAACATTTGAACATTTGGGGCGCGACTCACTGCTGGGCGTTTGGTGGATTGCGAAGTTGGGTACATGTTAGTACACAGTAATTTATTTACTATGTACTAAAAATCTATTAAATATTTACTTTTATAAAATTAAGTATGTATACTTTTATAAGTATGATTATAAACTGGGTGCACACACACCCCTACAAGTAATTCATGTTTATGGAGGTCCCATGAAGTTTAATACCCTTCAAGGTGCATCCCGGACGTATTAAGGTTGATAGCCGCTGTTATAAGCGATAATATTGTTTTCATAACTACTAAAGTAATTCGTAGTGATAATTCACTCATACACAATGTAATATTACTTTAAACTTCTCCGAGTAGTCTTAGTACGTAGGCTTTCACGGCCGGTGTCAATATGATTAGTTAAAACTTCCAGGCTGAAAGGCCGTGGTCGATTGCTTGATGTATTGGAGCTAAACGTTTCGGCCGCACCACCGGTGGCCATCTTCAGTAGCAAAATTGTGTTCGAATAGATGACACGCCGAAGTTCATTGGGGACGTGTTCGGCGTGTCATCTATTCGAACACAATTTTGCTACTGAAGATGGCCACCGGTGGAGCGGCCGAAACGTTTAGCTCCAATACATCAAGCAATCGACCACGGCCTTTCAGCCCGGAAGTTTTAACTAATCATATTCTCCGAGTAGATTTGTCACTACATTACGAGAAATACAAATTCGCAGTGTTCCAAAAACACCATGTGAAATCTTTAAACTCAGCGCAGAAGGGGTCATTTAAACACACACACACACACACACACACACACACACACACACACACACACACACACACACACACACACACACACACACACACACACACACACACACACACACACACACACACACACACACACATCCGTTTTCAAACGGATTTTCAGTGTATTGAAAAATGTGTATGCTGATTCTCATTCTCATCTAAATGTTATTATAAAAAAGGAATATACAGTATGTACAAGATGATAAGCGAAATTAATTAATTTACAGATTTACTACATTTATTTTATAGTGGAATTGTTGGTTATTACAGTGACTGTATAGAATACACACCACTACAATTATGTTACCACATGAGACGGAACATTTCATTGAATCTTGATGTCAGTGGTTATGTTAATAAGTAATATTATTTTCCAAAAAAATAAACACTCTTTGAAAATAAGAGTATATATATTGTTACATGACATTCTGCCATGCCTCTTGTTAACATAAACATACTTTATTACTCCTACCAAAAGTACCAAGAAACATGATAGTTTTTTTTTCAAGAAATAATTACTTAACTAATTAATTAAATACTGTTTATTTTATCATTTAATTCATGTTAACGAAGATTCTAATAATTATGTATAATACGGTTAAAGGAATCTTAATAATAATAAGTAAGGAGGACAATGTTTTGGAACTTACTTATAGAGTTTTGTTGTATTTATAAAAATGTATTGTATACAGAAAGTTAAGAGGAATCTATTATCTATTACTAATAGTTATTAGTAATTAGTTTGGCTATAATAATTAATATTATATGTAATAATATTAATAACAAAAATGTTAATATTAATAGGAATGTACCAAAAAAATAATAGTAATAAAGATTTGTAAAACTAGGAATATTAAGCTTAGATAGTTAAAGGATTTTGAATAAGAATTTATATTAAAATTAAAATAAACAATGTCAGGTTAATATATATTATGACTAATTGTGTCCAATAGTTGTAATGAAATGAAAAGTACAATAACTAATAATAAATAATTTTGGGACAAATAATTAAAAGTGTAATATGGTAACTGAAGAAAAATGAAATAGAAGATAGTCAAAAGTGATGTCAGAATAATCAGTGTTTTATCAGAAAATCGAAGAAACTAATAAAGTGAAGATCAAAAATCTTATAAATAAGTTATAACAGTTTAAAGAAAATGAAAGATAAAATATTTGAAGTTTGTTTATGTTGATGCTCAGAGAGCTCCATAGTAACATAAAATGTTACATTTCAAACCAATAAAAGCTAAGATAGGCCATAGCAACTGAGATGTTATAAATTAAATGAAGGAGTACATTATTGGATCTAAACTAGAAAGGTTGAATTTAAAATGAGAGTGACTAATCCAAGATATTATAAATTTCATATTTGGGAACCTAAAGTAATAAATTAAATAATCCTACTAAACCAAACTAAATAGAAGAAGGAAGTACCACATTATTATAAAGAAGTAAACCAAGGAATCTCTGAAGAAATACAATCAACTTATACAGGAAGAGATTTTTTTTTGATAAATAACTAAACTGAACAATTTTCTTCACTGCTTAGGCCACAATTATCAAAGACACTGTTGACACTTTTAATTAAAACCATTTTAAACTTGTACTGTGAAAATAATCAATGAATAATCTTATTTTCAGTATAAAAACTATTAATATAGAGTATTACTCTCATATAAAGTGAACTAGACCTAAAAAACACTGAAAACAACATAACCTAGACACTGAACATTGTAAAATTATTAATATAATCTGATTAAGACACTCTGTAATTATTTATAATCACATGTATTTTGGTACTTTTCCTAACATATCTGTCGTTTATATCGTAGTCAAAAGGACCTAACTTAAAACATTCTATTCGTATTTTATTTATTAAATATAAAATATGAAAATGTTTATGCCCTGAGGTATAAGAATTACTAATGCTACTGCTGCATATTTAAAATACAGCCGGTCAAACTTTGTTAAGAATTATATTTGTCTTTTAAAACAATTTAAAGAAAATAAATAAAGGATTTGAGTTTAATAACTACAGATAAAAGGTTTTAGTTATTATTTTATGGATACATAAAATGTGTATGACATTATAAACAATATATCAATGACTGGTAATTGGCTTCATCAACTAGTTTAAGTTGGCAACACTCACTATCAGGAAGTATGGCAGCCAATTTGAATCTGCTTTGCTGAGTTTTAGTTATCACACTCGTCTATTAAATAAAAGATTAAAAGAGATTGAATTATAGCTGGGAAAGAAACTTTTATGATATTTAAAAATAATACTTACTAATTTACAAATACATTTTTATTTGCAACCTTTGATTGCAAATTGGCGCTCAACAAATATTACCCTGACAAAATACTCATCCTTTAAATACTAACAAAGTACTTATTAAGAACATATAGAGAACGATCGTTACAAATTGGCGATCCCAACAGTAAGGCCTAAGATAAGACATGGGAGGGATTTAATGATCGTTGCAAATTGACACCAACAACGTGTGGCTAAATAACCATTTATTGCTGAATGTTACAATATATATAATGGGAGAACAGGATCTCCCGAAACATGTCCCTAAAGGAAAAAATACATCTTGAGGTAAAATAGTTATAAGTATTATAGTAATATATATATATATATATATACTGCAACAGTATAAACAGTAATGATACTGTGCATTGCCCAAATAAATAATAAATAAATAATAAAAATGTATTATTATGAATTAATAAACATGATTCAGATTGCATAAGCCGAATTGTAGTAAAAATAGGGAGTACAGAATTCATGCATGGCCATGCAGTTTCGACACACCTGTCGCTAGCGTTGTTTACGTGCGTATTTTGTTAGTGTGTGTGAAACCTGTCCGTTCCTGAAATGTAACCAACCCTTTTCAAGTAGAATAGTTATAGGTTTATTGTTAATTATAAGAAAACTATGTACGATATTATAAAACAAAAGACACCAATGTGTGTAGAAATTATAGATAAATAAAATGTTAAAAAACCATACAGAGGTGACGAAAAGTGCAATTAATATACATAAAAAATGAATAACTCTTTTTGTGAATACCATAAAGAAGTGCAATTTACGTATAGTAATCACATAAAAATTAGTAATCGATTGAGCATCGAGTGAGGTGAAACAAACTTCGTAATTTGCGAAAATAGGCGAAAATAGTGAATTGAACCAGAGTGGGGGTAGTAACGCCTCGACAGAATCTGACAAGTTGAAAAGTGTTCAGACAGGAATTTTTGCACTACCTGACTATAAATACCAGGTCGCGCTATTCTTCTTCTCGATTCAACCATTGCCGCAGGAGGCTATGTCAGTCGACGACACAAATTCACAATTAACATGAGAGTCACCGTATCAACTAGCTATACAGCCAGAGCTGCAAAATACATACTATGAGGTCTATGGACACACCGGCAGCATATGACGTGAGACGAGACGACTATTAATCAGCACATGCAGAGGACACGACCAGAGGACCAGAAGCATATGCAGAGGACACGACCAGAGGACCAGAAGCACATGCAGAGGACACGACCAGAAGGACACGGAGGACGTACAGATGAATAACCACGTCAAACGAGGTGATAAAAAAACATTTAATTACAGACAGTTGAAAGACACTAATTAAAGTTTGAATGGAAGACATTCAACCAATATTAAAATAAATAAATGATACATAGATGTAAAAGCAGTAAAAATTAGAATAATATTTTCTTGTATCAAATTTAGAAATTAGTAACGTAAAATGATAAGAGAAAAAAGTAATTTTTGAATTAACGTAATTAGTAAAGTCTTTGATGATAAAGAAAAAAATGCATATGCAGTAGAAAGTAAAACAAAGTAAGATAATAGAAGTTTGATTAGAAATAAATTCATTTTTTGAAGCTAATGAAACAGCAATTGAAAAAAATATGAACACACCATGAGTAAGCCGGGAGCAAAATAAACATTTTAAGGTAATTACAATTAGATAATAAGAGTTGTATATAACTGATGTATGTAATTTGTTAGCAATAATTTATGTACGAAAACTTCGTAAAAAAAGATTTAATAATGAGGTATTATTTAATATCCGATATGAGAGATGTTGTTTAAATAAATAATTAATGGAACGATTTTAAACTGAAATAACGTATCATCTTCTTATTACGATTACACCCATGAATTCAATACACAATATGTAAATGCATTTAAATTGGTTAACTTGCGTTGTATAAATAATTGTCTCCCAAAAGCATGAGCCTCCACGAATTTAAATCAACATCAATTTGTCATGTTGTAATTGGCGCTCCAAAATCGTGGAGCTATACACATTAAATGTATTTGTCATGTTGTAATATATTTAAGAGAAAATATAAACATATATTTATATGTTGTGCTTTATTTGTGTCATCAATATTAACTTTAAAAAACTTTCTTTAATTTTCTGAACAAACATCAAAAACGCTTTCGATATATGCCATGAGGCATAAATCTTCTTGAAAATTAAGTTTTAGAAAAACTAAATTGACCAGAATTAAAGAAACAAGAAATAAATAAGTTGTGATATTTTTTGTGAATGGAATTAAACCGATTTCAAGATTTTGTCGTTACGAAAACAAAGCTTTTAATGGAATTTGATACAACATGACGGCTCATATTTGTCAAATAAGAATAAACAAATAAAAAGGCATTAATAAGTAAGAGGTTTTAACGGAAAATAGCTGTTGGAACGAGTTTTTAAAACATATTGACAACTTTCTCTACAAACACAATTTAAAGTTGAATCTTCTTTGGAGAACTTCATTAGAGTTGTACATGAGTGGTAGTACCATTCCGTAGCTTCCATAGCGGCCGTTATACAAAAAATTTTTTATGTGAACAGACATTTTATTCAAACAAGGAATCAAACAAGGTATCTGTATAATCAAACAAGGAACCTAATGGTATTTGAATTTAACATGACAAGCATCTGAAATAATGACGACTCAGGCAAAACTTAATTTATTTTTTGTATTGATAAATTTTACAGAAAATAGGGCTTAAACTTTATAAATAAGAAGTGATAAAATATATTGAAAATGTCTATTTTCCAAGAAATATACTTGTTTCTATACAATAGAGCATGTGTTCTTTAAATCAGAAGGGGAAGATGATTTTACTACTAGCTTTATGATTTACTTTCAGTAAAAATGTCATGAAAGTTTCATCTGTAAACCTTTATGATCATAGTGCTATTTATAACTCTAGAAAATGGAATTAGAGCAAACAGAAAATATTATTGAACAATTTAGTAGACTCGAAATAAATTTGGAAATGCGCAAACATACTTTGTTCTTGCGAAACAAAGGGTGAGATGTGTATGAATGTTTTGTTGCCGTGCTGAACTTGTGATTTAATTAACACGTTGTTACAGTGTGCTAAGGTTTACACATAAAATGTAAAATGTATAACATGATGTCAGTCCTATTGTATTATGTCAAATAAATATAATGTAAATAAAAATATAATTTTAATCTTGTTCGTAGTCCTTCAGCCTTTCGACTGGTTTGTACCCTCCCCGCATATACCCGTGGTGCGTGTGGTACTGAGTCTCTCACAGGTATATGGGACCTACAGTTTAACGCCGGATCCGAACGGCATAGTTGGGGAAGGTTTATACTAAGCAGGATACCTCTCGCTGGTTTGCCATTGCCTTGCGAGGGGGAACGGTCGTATCTAAATCAGATGGCCCCCGGCGGGAATCGAACCCGCGCCGACAGCGTAGCAGCGCCACATATTTAATCTTGTAATGATAGAAAATATAATGGAATTTGTACATATCAAATGTTGAAATACAGTGTAGGATAACATATTTCATATATAACATATATATTATGTTCATATTTCTGTTTTATAATGAGTTCGCATTCGAACTCAGCAATACATAAATTACCATTTGGACATGTGGCAAGTTGAGGGCTGTCCTCTTTAAATAGATCATAGCACAAAATTCTGTACGATGATTGATAGTTTTATGGATTACACACTTAATTATTGATTTCCATGCGTTATATAAAAATAAAGGTTTCAATTGTATAAGGTAAAAAAAACTTGGTTTAAGTCAAATTGAAAAACAGGAAAAATACATATAATGTTCTTTGAATAAAATTAAACAAATAAAGTTCTTCACTGATTAAGTAAATCAATTACTACGTGTAAATGAATTAAAATGATTACTGGGCTTGACAATTATAAAAGTTAACTGTTCTTTACAAATGATTTATTCTGTTTTACTTACTTAAAATTGGGTGTTCAGTAACACATTAAAATTAAGGTCTTTACGTGGTTTTGTGTCTGGACTGTGACGTAACGAATGTTTTTGATGGAGGAAGGCCGGTTCCACTGGTGGAAATTTGTTACTCCACCAACATCAACTATGGGTTCGCGGTCTGGTTACGAAAGTTTGCAGTCACCCAATCATGTTGGAAGTCTCAAACGTATTAATTGGTAACCGTACAATTTATACAGTTATTATATTGGAATTCTATTGGTTAATTTAATTTAAATCGTTCTATTGAAATAATTTTCTTCTACCTTCTGTATTAGTAAACCAAAACCATGAGTGCTTTGATTAATAGTTGTTCTGTCCACGTTTCAAAATAACTATTGTTACAACGATCGAATGGGTTCATCGTGTTTAAACAGTGGGATAATGCAACTGAACAGCAAAGGAATCGTTAATAATAATAATAATGGCTCCCATGTGTACCACCAAAGCAGCTTAGTAGTCAAGCAGGGTAGGCTGCCAGATGCGAGCCGTATGGCATACAAGGAAGGCAGTGTGGCCAGCGCTACGCTTCAGCCGCCCATTATTATCTCCAGGATGTTATCCTAGGTACCCATTTTTAATAGGCTGAGTCGACCTGGGGGTGAAAAACGCACCTTGATTTTGTGGTGCGGGCCCGGGAATCGAACCAGAGACCTCTAGATTAGTAGCCAGGTGCCATACCTACTGGCCTACTGAGACGCCCAGTAGAATTGTACAATACAGTTTTAATTATATTGGAAAAAAGTAATGACAATAAACATTTGTATACAAAAATTCTTCAAGTTTACGATTGTTCAAGATCTTTTTTGATCTGGATCCGTTAATATTAAATTTACTTTGTTTTTTTTTTATAGCATGAATCTTATAACACAGGGCTGCAATACATAAAAATAAAAAAAAAATATGTAGAGTTCAGAACCAAGTTATTTATTAGCAAATATATTTTTTTTTATACAACTTATAACAAGAAAAAACAAACTCTTCCTCTATAAATTATTACAGTTTCCAAGTTTATCTCCCAGAGCGCAGCACTGGCTGTACAACATATAGTCTAATTTTGTGCTCACTCGCCGAAGGCGCTATAAAAGAGTTTATACTAACCAAAGTTTGCACAAACTAAATATAGTTAGTGATTGTATTTACTTAAATAACAAATGTACAATGTTCACTTGCTTTTAGTTAATTCTTTATAAATAAATAATATTCTATAAGTTACGAGTTTGTATAAGTATGTTTCTTATTTGTTAAAATCGTTTAGGTCTATATTACACAGGATGTGGGTTAAATTGTGAGTTTGTGTGATTAATTTCACTTTCGTTTAAACCGTGAACGTTTATAGGTTATGGCGTCTTCAATAATATTATTTATTATAAACACATATTGTTATTTCACCGGTGAGTACTACTTTCAATCATTATTAATTTAATTTTAGTTTTTTATTTCTCCTACTCGTTATTATTTTCTTTTTCTTGAGTTAATTAATTACTTCTGATTTGACTCTTGTACTCTTTATTTACGTCTGAGATTACCGAACACTTAAATTATTTTACTTCTTCGCGATACGCCTTCAATGGATAACTGTTAAAAAAAGAGTGACGCTTTTTCTACACCAGAGTGTTTAATTAATCAACGTCCCGGAAACAGAAAACTTTACGTTTTTCTTACCAACAATCACTTTTATAATTTCGCACATTTAACGATTGTTAATATCCTGGATTCACTAAATATACTTAATCTCACTAAATTTTACTTAGTTATAGTCCTTTCATTTTTAATTTTCACATTTTGAGCGATTTATCAAATTGTTTTAATATAAAACTTGTTCATAAACTGTAGGTAAACTTGATTAGTTATTGACAAATAGGTCCCATTTATTCTATGACATTCAAAACACAATTTGTAACTAAACTAATTCCACATTATTTAAACAATTTTTTATTAATTTCAACTTATTAATGAGTTTTATAAATAATTACAATAATTTTGGGGTTTTAGTTAGTTTTTTATACATCAAATGCTTATACCTAGCCAAAGCTTGTCCTAGGCTTTAACATACATTCAGTATGGTTGACAATATTATTTGCAAATTATAAATTTCTCAATTTTACTCTGATTTAGGCCTTAGTATGTACTAGTGTATTTTACAGGAGTACAATAAATTGATCTTTCCTTACAGCAGTACCTTCCCTTTATTAAAAATAAAATGACTAATTGATGCAGGAATAATACTTAACCTACTATCTTACATCCTTTCTTTCTTAAACTTAAAATTGCAAACAAAATAAACAACATAAATAAGTTACAATGTTACTTACTGTAACATAAAATTTGAACACTGGACATAAAAAACGTAGGTATTGGTTGAATACATGCAGTAAAATAAAAACAATTCATAACAATTGAATTATCAAATGCATTGGTTGGATAAATATATTAAAGGTATAAACATTTATTACAATAAGAAGAGTAATCCTCAGTGTGTAAAAACTAATCATTCATGCCCACTATAAAATTCGTCTTTGGTATGTCTACACTAATGCATTCAATGGTTAGCTAATTTTCCATTTCTCGCATATAGAAAAATAGAAATATTTCCAATTGTCTAGAACAAAACATAGTCAAAATACAATCTTTAAAACTAATGTATAAACAGTTCCTAACAATTGAATTTACAAACTCACTTGGTCCATGGCATAGAACATAAGCAGTAATAACTTTTTAATTGAGCAACAAGCATCTAATTGATAAAGAAAAAAATCAAAACAAACAAACAACCAAGAACATCATCATTTAACAGCAATCTTTATCACTGCTCTGTCGGTAGCGCTTTATTTGGTTTAAATTGTAGAGCCCCTTGTCCTCCCGATTCTGATATACTAACATTACAGTGTTATAATATCTAATTTCAAAAAAATAAATAAATAAAATAAAAAATATAAATATATATAGAATCAAATAAATTTTCTTTTAGTTAAGTTAAATGTCATTTGGACGTTGTGGCAAGTGATGTATGAGTTAGTTGTAGGGGTGGCGAACAAAAAAAAAGGTGTAGGCATCCGCTTTCGCCTACGCAAGCCTAATTGACACGCCATAAATCTAGTGTAACGAGTGGCCACATGTTAGATGGACAAGGTTATTGTGATGGGTATCTCTGGAAATGACGCTAGTGGTTAATAGTTTACAATCCGATGAAAGGCACGAGGGAGTGAATAAACTCATCAAATGAGAAATGTTTCGTCTGGACAAAGGATGGAAGGTTACACGACACGACAACAACAGACAGAAGACAATGAAGGGTGTTCCTTGACTGAGACGCGTAAACAGAGGATACGCCTAAACAATACTCAGATACCAGGAAAGAAATCGTACCCGAGGAACGAAGGAACTAAAAGGATGTGTTTTGTTGAGAACCAGACAAAAAAAAGGAAATACTTACGGAGAGAGTTGGCAAGGCCTCTATACAATAAAAGATAATACCATAGGCGCAACTAATTGGACAGGCAGATGTTTGAAGAGAAATCGAAGGGTTGTCCTTTGTGAAGAATAAGAAATACGACAACTAGATTTATTACTAGAGTATTCGAAAATGCCGTTGACCGAAGGGTAAAGTATCCAGGAGAGGAGTTTGGGGGAAAGCGGTAGGCCTATCAGAACTTACTTTGGAAAAAATAGGTGGTCTCTGGGGTAGGTTGTACAGAAAGGAACCAATTAGGAAACGGCATTGCCGAAAACCAGAAGTCTAGTGGGGAAAATCCTCATGTTTGATATAGGCAAGCGACAGAGACGCGAGGGGTAGTCTTTATTAAATTTTCGAGAGTTTCGGAAGTAAGAGACGGAACGAAAGTGTTACAGAGTTCGTAAAACGACTTAGAAAAATATCGCTATGATATGAACTGTATGACATTTGCGAACCTAGCGTTCGAGTTTGCGATCATATAATAGTAAACGGTAGTGATACGTGATATAACGGCGGTACTCAAATGCTAAGAATGTTGTACAATAATTAGTCTTGAACAAATATGAGTAATTTACTGACAAGTGTATCGGTTAACAACATAAACCGAGTGTAATATACGTCTTTAACAATATCACGAGTAGATTTAATGACACCGTTACAAAATGTCAGTGAATAACTGAAGCTATCGCAATAATAATTTAGACTCGAAATAAAGCCGATCCGAACACGCGTTGTGAAAAGTGCTATATACGCGTATATGTGAAGTGCAACTGTGAAGTTTAAGCATGCCACTCGAGATCCATCAGATGACTTATCTTCAAAAAACTCCAATGCTGATTAAGGAGCATCGCTTTCTACACTGGTGACCTCTACAAGAATTGGATAATCGAACCTCAAGTAAATTTTATATGTACTAATTAAATGTTACACCCACTGTCTGTTCACTAAAAGAACTCACGAAAGAAATTAATTTAAAGTAATAATTTAGAGACTTGATCTTAAGTAAGGTCATATTGAACCATTAGAGAAATCGTAGAGAATCTAATATTCATAAAATATCTATACCACATTTCACAATCGTTTGATTTAAATGAATCCGTTTATATATAAATTTTGTACTAAACTTACGTTGATCAATTATAAACTAATAAAAAAAACAATGAATTATAGTAATAAGTAAATTCGTAAAGATTGAAGAAGTATTAACTTTGTTAAATGTGCTATTTGTTAATTGTATCTATTTATTAATATTTATAGCAAGAATTAAGTGTAACAGGAAATATGATATAATGATGTTTAGTCAATAAATTAACTAATAGAGAGTAATGAAGAATACATTTTATTGAATTTTACCCTGAGATATATCAAAACAGTAGTTGTATTATTATATAAGACGCACACGACGTCGGGCAATCTAAGTTAAAGTTATTTGACGCTGCAACTTTGTGGTATAATTCAAATCGTTATATTTGGCACCACAAAACATGCGAGACATAAATAATTAAAATAAATGCAAATAAATTAAATATGTCAATCAACTTATGCTAATAAAATAAGCAGCATAAAATATCTTTATATTTAGCGCTCCAGAACGCTAAGCGCAGTATTATTAATATATTTGGCGTTCATAAACTCGTTGTAGTATTATATTTGGCGTCCACACGCGGGACATTAAATAGAAAAATAACAGTAACTATAAAATATAGCCTTATAGTGTTATTCTCATTTACTTTAACCACCATACATGGTCCTATATAACAAAACAATAATTTCTTCATTAATTTATCTTCACTACTAGGCAGCTGGCTGTTCCTAATAAGTACTAGATCCCCAATTTTATATTGTATATGGCAATATCATTTCTTTCCTTGTTTTCTTTTCTTTTCTTCTATTTTCCATCGGTTGATGTCTCTCTCCGATTTTGGATACCTATCAAAATTGACAATTTCTTCAATGATTCGGGGGGGGGGGGTACCTTTTTGAACATCGCTTCATATGGTGTCACACCAGTACTGTCGTGCTTGCCAAATTGATAAATTCTTCTGTTCTCTCCTCATACTCACTCCATTTGTGGTGCTAGTCATGACAATATGTTCGAAGTATACGTCCTACCTCTTTTAGCATTCTCTCGGCTGGATTGCTACTTGGGTGGTACACAGACACTTTGTAAGTCTTAATCTAAAGATTATTCATACTTTCCTCCATTCAGTCCCTTTGAATTTGGTTCCATGATCTGATATAATGCACTTGGTTCTTCCAACATCACAGATATACCTTTCCTTAATTAATTTTATTATGGTTTTGGAGTTGGCCTTAGTCATTTTGTATAGCTTTGTGTATCTAGTGAAGCTGTCTAACAAAATCAATAAGTATTTACTGTGTCCTTTACCACTAGATGAAAATTGTCCACATATGTCAACAAATACTTGTTTCAACGTCTTTTTAGAATGGTTAGCGAACACAGCTCCTTCATACCTGATATTGGCCATTTTTACTTTCTGACAGATGTCACATGTCTCTATGTTCTTGAAGACCCGTTTTTCAATTTTGGGTATATAGGAGTGCTCCTTTAAGGCTGACACTACTTTCTTCTGACCTTGGTGTCCGTATCTTTCATGATAATCTCTTGTAAGTTTATTACTAATTTTAGTGAGCACCACTATCTTCCAATCTGCTTGTGCTTTGTTGTTGTTTCGGAAGAGTAACTGGTCATTGACAGTATAATTAAAGGTGGTATAATTCTCAGACTGGGTTAATCTTTCAATTAATTTTTGTGTCTTAAGGTCTGAAACTTGTTTGTGTTTTATTTCACCGATTATTTGTTTTAACTCCTCTCTAGTCCGAAATAAGGTTAGAATTTTGTGTACTTCCTCGTTAATCATATTTTCATGATCGTGTATTCTGAACAACACATCTGCTACTACATTCCTTTTTCCTGGCACATATTCCCACTTAACGTTATATTCCTGTAACTGTAACGTCCATTGCGTTAGTCCTCCATGCGTCATCTTATAATGTCTGAAAAAAGTAATTACCTGGTGATCAGTTCTTACTAGAACTTGACTATTGAGTAGATATGTTCTAAATTTATTAATGGCAAACACCACACTCAAGGTTTCTTTGTCAGTGATGGTGTAGTGTAATTCCGACTTGGTAAGCCTCCTACTAACAAATGCAATTACTAAGGTATTACCATTTTCATCTTCTTGGTATAGGACCGCTCCTAAGCTTCATCTTCATTATTAGTCCATTTCCATTTATTCTTTAGTTTTACTTAATATTTTGTGAAAGTGGTAAGTTAACTCAGAATAATTAGTTTGAAATTTTCGATAATAGTTGCACTATCCTAAAAAACTTTGCAACTGCTTTCAATTTTTAGGTTGCGGAAATTCACTGATGGCTTCGATTTTCTTAGGATTAGCACTTATACCTTGATCAGACACTATACGTTTTAGTGTTGTTTTAATTGGTGACATTTTTGAAAATTGTTTTAGTGAAATTTTAGGGTTATACCATATTCGCAAAGTCTTGATAAAACTTTATCAACCCTTTCACAATGCTCCTCCCATGTACTGGATGCAATTACTATATCATCTACGTATACTATAGTTAATTCTAAAAATTGATCTATACAATTAATAAACATCGCAACACTTTTAACAAGTCGTAAGGGCAATCTCTTAAATCTATTTCTCACTTAAAATTTAAAAAACGAATTATAGAAGAAATATTATAGTACACAATGCACGGTAAACTTTATACACATTTAACCCAAACAATCGTAATCGATAGCTCATGCAGTCATAGTCTCATGCAGTATTTACAGTTACATGTAGATACAATCATGGTCGCAACCGTGGGGAGGGGCATGTGCCTCTGGAGCCGCTCTTTGAGGGAGCACCAAAATAACAAAAGTTATATGTATAGTGAACAAACACTGCACACCTTGCACGCCATAACTGGTAAATAAATAACTTATTATGAATGAAATATATTTTTATAATGTGTGTAGTTATGTAATGTATTTAACTTTATGTGACGAATTTTTCAGCCTTTGGTAACTTTTGGATGGCGTTGAATACCATTTGTCGTGTTGATAACGATCGCCGGTAGGGCGCAGGGTGATCACTGCTAGTACTCTCGTACTAAATCTAGTACTTTCTCTAAATTTTTAGTTTTATAGTTTTTATTTTTTACGATCTAAAGAGATTACAGATACAACGCAGATGTAGAAATAAATGTAGCACAACAATATCTATACATTTTCCTAGAAATCAAAACAAAGTCTGACGTTGACAGTGATAGGCGCTGATTATGCTGTGCCAATGCTAACAAAACAATATGTATATCAGTTGAATAAACATTAACGCAGTTTCACACTATCTGTTGATGTGAATTTGGCGTCTTTATTTACGAGCAGGCTATAAACGACAGCGGCGGCGGCTCTGATGACGATACAGAGATTAACAGCAATGCACTAAAATACCTGCACACACTGAAACGACCCTGTCTGTTAGTGAAGTCTCGAGTCTTTTGTTTCAGTTTTCAGTTACATCCTAGAGTCTAGCTGTGTAGTTCAGTGCCGCTTAGAGTTCAGTTCAGTACAGTCCGAACTCTCTTATTGTTAGTGTTCAAGTCGAGTAGTAAACCAGTGAACCAGTGAACCAGTGAAGCAGTGACCAGTAAGTTGTACCTGTGAACCCTTAGTTTAGTAAATACCACTACAGTAATTAGTACAGAAAGGAACACTATCGTTACTCTCGCTATTAATTTCCTTTAAAATTATGTTTTAAATGTCGAGTGGAGAATTTCGAGCTATGTTAGCATATGCTGTTTACTTGTTTCACACAAGGTGTTCTATCGTTAATTGTAGCTTAATATGCCAATTAACGCCTGTAATAGGATAGCAATATGTTTCCGTATAAGCCTAAAATTTAAAAATTTTAGGCACCTTGGGTCAGAGAATTTAGAAAGGAATAGAAATTTCCAACGACCAACGTGAAATTTTGAAGACTACATTAGTCATGAATTCAATTCTGTTTTAAATGTCGCAAATAGATGAATTAAATTTATTGTTTTAATTATAAATATAAACATAAATTAACCAAACACTAAGATAGTGTGACGGTACTCATATTTTGAAACCAATTTAGTGTAAATTATATTTATAAACTAGTTTGAATGCTCTATACCATTCATCCTACTGCCCAGTTTGTCTACGGCTCTACAGTATGCCGGGAAAGGGGAGAGAATATCTCCGATTGTCGACTGTAATTCTCCACTAAAAGGTCATTTTACAGCTGAATCTGCTGCAGCGTTTTCTCTGCTTTTATTATCCAATCAGTTTTCCGTAACGAAATAAACATGTGTGAGTCATTTAACGGTGGTAACAGATGTGGGCTTGCTATGAAGTAGTCGACAGAAATTCCGTGTACTTTCCTGAACGTGCTGTTTACTATACATGTGCCTTCTTTAAGGTATAGCTTCATCGCAAACATTAAATAAATCTAATACACGGGATGTATTCTGCAGCCCCTGAACGTAAGCTGTGCTGTCAAAGTGTGAGGTTATACCTTGCAAACTAAAGATTGCCATGATTATAAACTGTTGACATATTACGTAAAAGAAGACATTGTTTTAGTTATACAAATACAAATTGGAGTAATGTGCGCTTCTATCGTGTAGTTTCTCTTGTAAAAGGGGATTCACAAATTACATAACTCGCACACATTATACAGTTATGTTCACTGAAGCCATTTACAGAAAAAATTAACACACACACACACACACACACACACACACACACACACACACACACACACACACACACACACACACACACACACACACACACACACACACACACACACACACACACACACACACACACACACACACACACACACACACACACACACACACACACACACACACACACACACACACACACACACACACACACACACACACACACACACACACACACACACACACACACACACACACACACACACACACACACACACACACATGTACACAGACGCACGCGCACGAATGTGTCTTACGCTTGCATACTAGTCGTGACGACTGTACGAAAAGCATTCAAAGAAAAACTATAGCCCAAAGAAAAAGGAGGCGGAAACTAGTCACGCTTCGCTGGTTACTGGGCTATTTAACTGAAACTCTAGTCATTCAACCATAGGCCTACAGGTTATGTAGCTACAAGTCTCTATTACGTCTTCTTTCCCTCTCATTCTGTCTGACTCTCTCTCTATCTCTCTCTATGACACACACACACACACACACACACACACACACACACACACACACACACACACACACACACACACACACACACACACACACACACACACACACACACACACACACACACACACACACACACACACACACACACACACACACACACACAGGCAGGCGTCCATGCACAAAGTATATTAAAAAAATTTGGTCAAGCTATACACGCTGTTCAGTTTGCGTATAACGGGGCGCATATACTATCTACCGCATGAAAAATATTTGTTTTTTGTTTCATTATGACTACTATAACTATTGTTCAAATATAACGTAACAATAAGAAAGCAATTATTAACAATGATTATACAGTAAAAACAATTATAAATTAAAGCTGACTGATTTTACGTATATCACTATTACTCACTATCATTCTCTTCATCCCATTATAACTATCGCGTTTATGATCTGAACTGGTTTCAGAATTGGTGTTCTAACTGGCGATAGAATGAAATCTTCATCGAGTTTGCTCAGGTTAACTGAACCGAATTCTAAAATATTATTTTTGTACATTGTGTATACAAGGAATGCCCGTAATTATCACAACGTTTCATAAAATTATTCTTATATATTGAGACTACAAATTCTTAATATTTAAAGGTGCCACAAACAATGTTCATTTGACTCACACCTGCCTCCTAATGTGATTAACATATTAACGTCGCTTATATTTTAGGAGTGGGAGATGATGCACTCCCTCAGTTGTATATCTTGTTTAGCTGGAGTAAGCTACTTGTTTATTTCGGAGCAAAGTTTGGACAAATGGGGCAGCCAAGCGGTACGCACCGTAGCAGCCGTCGGTAACAAATGTGCTCGGCATTACTCATACGTATGTTTCACGTACAAAGTTGAGAAAGTTGTGCTGACACAAAGTTGTATTACGCACGCTTTCAGACTTTCTGGAATTTACCTATGTTACATTCACGGTAGAACTTTGTTTCACTAATGTACTAACCACTAAGATACGTCTTGATCTGATCAGCACTCAGATTACTTTGCTTCTATGTCAGTAAAGTGCAGGTTTTCTGTAACATACACCTTCAACATAGACCAAATAAATTCTGTAGGATTACGGTCCAGATGGTAAAGCCGAAGGCGTAAAACGTTCCCCATGTTTTGCCAAAGTAGAGTCTATTTTAAGTGTGTGCAGGTTTATTTTATTTTTTTTAATTAGTACATAAAGCTCAGGATTTACGTCAATTTATAGAAATGCCATGGTTAAATAATAACTGAAGCCTGTATGTTTTTGTTGATGTTAGGAATGTGTTCATAAATCTTCTTATGTGGCCTCAATACGTATTGAAACTCTTAAAATCACTTTTAATGTAGATGTTCCCCTTCCATCACGTGACATCCGTACATAATTCGTCAAATAGTATACTTTTTCTAACAAGTATACTAACAAGTGATTGTTAAAATTGGTTTTTTCCTGTACGATATACGGGTATGTGTCCTGTACAATAATTATTTTTTTTCTACAGAAAAGATTACGGAGTGATACAAGCCAATACGGCAATCACAATATCGCTAAAAATGTTTCTTAAAATTCTTGAATAAGTAAGAACGCGTGTGCCATTGCCAGGTTTAATTTCATAAACCCTTATATAAATTTAGCTTTATATAATAGCTTTGTAAAAGTGGCATAAAATGTAGGACACTTTGTTTGCTGACCTTAATACCGAGAGAACTGAGTGATTCACGAACCACAGTAGGAAAATCGTGTTGTACTATGACTCTAGGAACAGGTCAAGACTAATGAATGGTTCTGAAGCCACAAACGGTAATGATGTTGATTATGATGAAGACGATGAATACACTAAAACACACCTAACCCAATTTACTGTCACACCTAATCTATGCATCCAATATGTTTCAAATCTTAGTCAGCTAGACAGTTTTATAGATAGATGTGCAACGATAAAAGAGAACACTTTTGAATGTTTTCACAGATCTCGGTCAGTTTGCTTTGGTCAAACCTCATAATGTGTTTGTGCGTAAGAGTTAAATGTATATATTGCGACAATACAAGTATATGCTGTAATGTGCATTTATTAAATAAAATAAATATTTAGATTAATTTTAGTAATATGTAATAGACAAGCAGGTGTGAAGTTGAAAGCTGAATTAGACGCAGGAATGAACATGCATGTGCACGCGATTATTTCTGAGAGTGTACAGTAGTAAATAGTGTGTGTGCGTGGAGCCTGTTCAAGCCTGAAAGTTTGAACCTCACCCCAAATAGATACTAAATTATAGTTTTATTTAATTATAAGGAAATCGTAAATGTTAGAAAGATTGCAAAGACTTCTAAATATGGATAAAAATCATGCATATGTGCAGTGCGAAAACGGTGTGATTATGACGTTCAGTGCGAATTCTGTGCGATTTTAAGAGCATAGTAATCACACTAACAATGTGATCACTATGGTAATTACGTATAATATGTGTAATTAAATCAGACAGTGTTAGATCACTTTGAAATCCGCATTAGACATTGGCAGAAATGTGCGAATATGTGAAATTGGACGATAGTGGGGGAACTGACGCCGCGGACAGTTTCTGACATGCAGAATCTTAAGCAGACAGGTGTGGTTTTTTTGTTGAATATAAATACGGGCCCAGGAGAGCCAAATTTTACTCTCAATCAGTCTTCAGAAGCAGCGGAACACTATGTCGTTAGCGACACGATTTTTTTTTTAAATAAACTGTAAAGTCGGTTGGACAATACGTTCATCCGAGTATCAAACAGTAACTCTTAGTTTGATTATTTTAAATACAATTATCGAACATACACCACCAGTCTACAACCACAAATGTTCAGCACTCTAGACAACTGGCGAGGTCACATCAAGAAGAGGAACGATATGCAGAGCAATCGAGGCGTCTGCTAGGACAAAAGCAGCTGATGCAGAGCGACATATCATTCTACAGCAACCAGAGATGACCAGAAGGAACGAGTAACTGAAGGACGACAAGTGGAACCGGAGAACGTGCAGGGAAATCCATTAGAAGAGGACCTACCGATCACCGGAGGACAGAGGTACAATCTACAGAATTGAGGTGACAAATAACCAATTTATAATTAGTAAATGAAAGAATAAAGACATTGGAAAGACATTTTAAAATTTAGAAATAAAGAAAATTTGTGTCAAATGTAGATATAAATAATAAAATATAAATTAAATTTAGTAAGAATTTTCTTTGATGATGAACAATTAATTTAAAGTTAATTTAAATCATTGCTTGGATGATTGACGATTAATGTAATAAATTTAAATTTTAATTTAAAGCGTGTAAAGTAATCAGTGAGTAATATTACACGCAATGTATAAAGTAACGTAGTTGGAAGTATAGAAGAGGACTAACAATTCTATTAGTCAATTTAAAATTTTATAAAGCATTAAGATGTATGCAATGCATAGAGTAATGCAATAAAGAAAAAATATATAAAGCAAAGAAAACAAGACTGCAAATAAAGCACACAGTCAGACTGAGCGGTCGAGAAATTTTAGAGTAACAAATAAATGTATAACATAGATTTCTGTGAATATAGTAAATAAGATTTATTTTATGATGAATGTACTGCAACAAAGAAACGTTTAAACAAATGATAATGAATATTTTATGGCGAAGTAAATGCTTTTTTTTCAAAAAAGCATTTATAATTTCTTTTGAATAAATTAATGAAAACATGTTACAATTTAAATATGACTACTCTTATTATGATTACACCCAAACTCCAATTATACATACACGTTATCTGTAATGTTGCATGAGCTATACCACTACACAATTTAGATTACATTTAATTAATAGGATGTGTCGTTGTATAATTTTGGCGTCCCAAGAACGTAGGGCTCCTCAAACACAAATAAATTTGTATTTGCAACCTGCATACACAAAATGTTTCGTTGTATAATTTTGTCGCCCGTAAACGTGTGGCACGACACGCCTACATTTAATGAATAAATGTATGCTCTATTGTTAAATGTGTGCATAGGATTTTATGTATAATAAGTGATGTTTATGTATGAATATTTTTGAATGTTGTTTATTTTGTTGTGTATAATGACACAACTGGCGCCCACCAATACATTAATGTATATGATAACAGGTGTAATTGTAACAAGAGTATAATAATAGTTACTAATAAAAAAAAAAACAAATGAATCAATAAAAAATAGCGAACGGTTGTATAATAATAATAATTTTAAATACATCGTATTCACGATGGCAGCATTAGAAAGCCTGAACATGGAAGCACTTCAAACCATGATGCGTGCTTGGGTAGATGAAATAAGCACAAAACAGACAGCAAATCTAAATGCTAAAGAGGAACAAACTGAAAAGTTAAATAATAAATTAGAACAACAGACTGAAAATTTTAAACAGCTCACCATAAAAATAACGAAGAAGTTAAAAGAGTTAACAGAAAAGGTTGTTGATACCAATTCACATATTGACACTATTGGAGAAAATATATGTGGAATAATTGATAAACAAACAGAAAAAATATGTGAAACAATGCTATGGGATATAGCAAAACCATAATAATTTAAAGCAAGGAAGAACAGACGTACATAAATAATAATGATAATGCTAGAGAAGTAATTAACACTAAGGAAGAATACAAAATAAAGATTAACCAATCATACCTTAGTGAGAGGAATATCCAATTCGCTATGCAAACTCACAGTAAAGACTTTAAAAGAAAAATACGTGTAAAACAATTAACACACAATAATTATCACCGTAACTATAACTGTAGTAGTAAACCGTCAATACGAAACACTACGCAAAATTGTGATAATTACAATATTAATTATACACACGGTAAGTACCGAACGAGTGATAATTATAGTAACGATAATTATAACTGTAATTATAAAAGCTACAGAGGTTATCATAAACGACGCAAGGCAGTATGTTCAACTGTGCATGTAAAACGCATACAACGGACTACTAGAGTGGGACAGGCGAGTTATGCCGTCACATCTGGTGATTGCAGAGTCGCAACGTTACAATGGAATGCGGACGTTGTTTACACGAGGGTGAGGCAGGAATGCAAGACTGGAAGATAGTACTGACTAACGAAATGTTGCAGAAGTTGATCCAACCAGCACACGAGAGCTTAGCACATGCTGCTGCTCTGAAATGCTACCTGAGTCTGCGAGAGGATTTTACTATTAATAATATGCTTCGAAAAATCAAGAAAGAGGTGAAGAAATGCTATGAGTGTCAAACGGCGAAAGGATCGAATTTACACACATACGTAGAAATGCAGAGCATCCAGAAAAAAAATAAGGGAGAGCTAATTGCAGTGGATTTCCTGGGACCACTACCACCATCAAGTCGAGGAGTGAAACACATATTGGTATGTATCGATGTGTTTTCCAAGGCAGTCCGCCTGTACCCAATTATGCGACCCACAACGAAGGTTGTTCTAAAGATACTACTGCAGAAATGTATTCCAACATATGGAAAAATGAAGAAAATACTCAGTGATCAGGGTGTACAATTCCAGAGTGAGAGATGGGAGAGAACTTTGAGAGAGAATGGAATATAACCCTTACTCACATCCATAAGACATCCTCAAGGAAACCTTGCAGAAAGGGTTAACAAAGAACTAGGTAAATATTTAAGGATATACTGCCATAATCAGCACAATAAATGGGCAGAATATTTACCATTTCTCGAGAAAGCTATTAACGAGAACTACAGTGAAGCAACCAGTTATACTCCAATAGAATTAGAAGAAGATAAAAAGCCGAACAGATTTTGGACGAAGTACGTAAACAAACCCGACAACAGAATGTACCAGTACCAGTAAGTGTAAAAATTGAGTACGCAAAGTAACGGATAATAGAAAGAGGTAACAAGATAGTGGAGAGATTTAACAGAACACACAAACTACAACAATTCAACGTGGGGGAAAAGTATTAGTAAAAGCAAATCCAGTGGGAAAACGAAGCGATAATACAGCGAAAAATTATTTTAGACTGTATAATGGACCATATACATTAAAACAGCGAGTCGCGAGACATACATTTATAGTATATGATAACGTGAAGAAGAAAGAAATTGGCAAGTACCATGCAAATTCATTTAGGAGGTTTTACACCTAAAAATGAATAGGTCAATGGGACCAGATTAAAGGAGAACAATGGAAAGAGGAGCTACGCTCGTACGTGGTCAGCAACACTTGTGTGGGGAGAGGGAACATTACTTGCTCTACCCTCCAACTAAGGGGAATTGAACAATTAATCTTCATTATCATTGGTTGTATTGTATGAATAAAAATAAAAATAAATAATATGAAATATAAAAATATGATGTGTCTAATGATAAAAGAAAAAAAATTTCCTAACTTCTCACGCTGACGATGTCCGTCGCGAACGCACGAATTACCAGTACCGATATATCACGTGTGTAATCCTTACCTGTCCTTCAATGAGTATCTTTATTTCCCGGGCGACGCCAAATTAACAATTAAAAAAGTTAAACTGAGCTGTCGTTCTATGCGGTGATGACTAATTCAAATTACCCTCGCAAACTGGCGGGCATTTGAATCTCGCTTGTAGTTCGTCGTGCTGCCGACGTCTAACGCTGGCAGACAATTTTGCTCATCGCTAACGTACACAAACTTTATAATACAATTTATAATGGAAATAAAGGACGGTTATTACTAATCAGTACTACTTTATTATCGTGAAATAGTTAATAGATATTCAGTTAGATACAAAAATATACTGTTATTAAATAATGTTGCTCCGGGAATAGATAGACAATATCTTAAGGTTGGCTAAGTTGATTGAATCGTTTCTAAATCGACATGGCTGCCGTCAAAGTTTATTTGCTACAGTTCATTCAATCATTGAGTTCTTTTGATTACGAAAAAATATTAATAAGATGTTAATAAAGTACACTAACTTACATAAATGGTACTTATGTACTATTAAAGTTAAATACAATTTGTTTTTTTTTAGTGTTAAAAAGTGTTTGTTATAATTTCGTACTTCGTACACAGGTTAAAATTATGTTTACATACGAGTTTAATATTTATTTTCAATCGATCCTTGAAAGAAATTTAGTTACCAAGTTCGGAGTGAGAGTTTTTTGTGTTGTGAGAAAAGTTAAATAATTTAGTTCGTAAATTCGGGTAGTTCAGATATACTTAACAAATCTTGTTGAATTCTGGTGAAGAGTCACTTTGTTCTTAGTTAGGTTAGTACAATTAATATAATGTTTGTACAATTCATTTCCTTTCCTATATATATTGCCATTTCTTATAACTTGTTTATCACTTAATATTACTTATAAAACATAATACAAAAATTAGGTTTATGGTCTGTTTACTTTTCAGTCATATTCCTTCTTACAAACTCAACTCTTTTAATTGAACAAATAACAATTTTGGTGAATAACCTTACAACACCATTTATTCTATCTTCATAATCATCCCTTGAATTTTATTATTAACATAGGATGTCTTACTTTTATTGCACTCATAGTACTAGTTTATTATGAATTAGCACTATTATATTAATGGTCTATCCATGTTTTACAATCTGTTTTACTATCTTTGTTTCCTTTTTCTTATTATTGTGAATTGTTTACTCTCTCACTTCTAACTTCTAACACTTACACGGTTTATCACTTTCACTTCCCCTCACTTTTGGGTTTTTATTATTTTATACACAATTGATAGTTAGTCTGTTAACAATTTTATGTTTTGATTTTCTTATCATCATAGGGTTATTAATAACATACAATATCTATTACTCTGGTTAATGTACTTTAACTAAGATTATTTTATTTTATTTTAATACTTGGTACTAGACATTTATTATTTGTTTGTGCCTTTTTAATTCCATTTTCCTTAAGGAAATGGAAGTATGGTGATGGCAAAAAAAAATCGTGTTCGAGATTATTGCAGATTCTGATTGTACTACACTCAAAACATGAAAAAAAGTCGTTTTACTTCCATATTCCTTAAGGAAATGGAAGTATGGTGATGGCAAAAAAAAAATCGTGTTCAAGATTATTGCAGATTCTGATTGTACTACACTCAAAACATGAAAAAAAGTCGTTTTTCGAAAAGTGTCTGTGTGTGTGTCTGTCTGTCTGTCTGTAAATTTTTTTCTATGGCAAACGATAACAGCCGCAAATTCAAAGAGAATCAAATAATTTTTGCATACCGCCCTGATTTGTAGAGTACTCAAGACCTGTTGTTTTTGGTGAAGATCGGTTAAGGGGAAGGGGTAGTTTACCAGCAACGTTTTTTTATCAAGGGTATTTTATATGGCGAACAATAACAGCCGCAAATTCAAACAGAATCAAATAATTTTTTGCATATATCCCTGAATTTCAGAGGTCTCAAGGACTTTCAATTTTTGTGAAGATCGGTAAGGGGAAGGGGTAGTTTACCTGCAACCTTTTACGTTTTAACAACAGTAAAGTACTTAAAAATTCATTTAAACTTTTTCAAACAATGGTAATTGTTAAAAATAAAATAATTTTGTTGCCAGGCAATAAAATTATAATTTTTTCATTTTAATGTAAATTATGTATGAGTTAATATACATGTATAAAATAATATATCGTTCGTGGCAGGTAAGCATATCTCAGTTATGTAATGTTTACGTTTCCATTTTATTATTATGACTACAGCAATAAAAAGGCAGGGAACACACACACACACACACACACACACACACACACACACACAATTCGCGTTATTTCTGGCCTCACTCATGTTTATTTTCTTACATTTGCACGCTTTTTAAATGGAAAGTGCCGAAACCCACACCAACATAAGGCGTGCAAGCCGAAAAAATGGACATCAATTTGCTTCCTGTGGATCGCTGGGCAGTGTAACTGCACGTGTTTACAGAGGAACGATTCATAGACAGACTTTTCGTCTTTAGGGAATGAACCCTCTGCAAGATGCTGAGGGTCCATGAGTGACTTCGGAGCGCTCCTTCTTTTTCGCGTGTTTGTTCTGTGAAACATACACTGTAGATTCACAGCTTTACTCTAAGCAACGTTCAAAAAGAAATGTTGAAAATTTTTGTCCGCGGTGTACCCTCATACACACTAAACCTGCTCTGATGTTTTAATTACGGACATCATAATATTAAAACTTTGGAAACTTGAGCACTACTTAATGGAGATCAATCATTAAGTTATACAAGCCATTAATTTTATGCATATTTTGTATATATATGTGTACAACGTTATCGGCAACAAAGAAGTAGTTTGTTGTTAAAATTCCTTCCCGGGATATTTGGCCGTAGTCCAATGTTTTCTACAAAACCAGACGTTTCGGCAATGCCATCGACTTCCATCATCAGTGAAAATCGAGTGCGATAACGTGAGGTGGTATACGTTAGTGACCACAGTACTGTGGTTAAGGCTGAAGCAGTAAGTAGAAAGAAGTAGTTTCTATGGTAATATTTCATTTCGAAAATGATTTTAAATATAAATCTTAGAATATGGAAGTCATGTATAGTTCTCCATACCGATATTTTCGAAAAGTGTCTGTGTGTGTGTCTGTCTGTAGATTTTTTTTCTATGGCAAACGATAACAGCCGCAAATGCAAACAGAATCAAATAATTTTTTGCATACAGCCCTGATTTGTAGAGTACTCACGACCTATTGTTTTTGGTGAAGATCGGTTGAGGGAAAGGGGTAGTTTACCTGCAACGGTTTTTTTTATCAAGGGTAATTTTTACTTCCATGTTCCTTAAGGAAATGGAAGTATGGTGATGGCAAAAAAAATCGTGTTCGAGATTATTGCAGATTCTGATTGTACTGCACTCAAAACATGAAAAAAAGTCATTTTTCGAAAAGTGTCTGTGTGTGTGTCTGTCTGTGTGTCTGTCTGTGTATCTGTCTGTCTAAAGATTTTTTTTTCTATGGCAAACGATAACAGCCGCAAATTCAAACAAAATCAAATAATCTTTTGCATGCAGTCCTGATTTGTAGAGTACTCAAGACCTATTGTTTTTGGTGAAGATCGGTTATGGGAAAGGGGTAGTTTACCTGCAACGTTTTTTGTTTTAACAAGGGTATTTTCTGTGGCAAATTCAAACAGAATCAAATGATTATTTGCATATAGGCCTCAATTGTAGAGTTCTCAAGACTTTTTGTTTTTGGTGAAGATCGGTTATGGGAAAGGAGTAGTTTACCGGCAACATTTTATGTTTTAACAAGGGTATTGTCTATGGCTAACGATAACAGCCGGAAATTCAAACAGAATCAAATAATGTTTTGCATACCGCCCAGAATTGTAGAGTTCTCAAGACTTCTTGTTTTTGGTGAAGATCGGTTAGGGGAATAGGGTAGTTTACCGGAAACATTTTATGTTTTACAATGGTAATTTTTTTAATGACGAACGATAACTACCGTAAATTAAAACAGAATCAACTACTCATTTGCATACCTTTTTGATTTATACAGAACTCAAGATGTCTTGATTTTGTTGAAGATCTGTTAAGGGAATGGGGTAGTTTACCAGCAACGTTTTATATTTTAACTAGGGTATTTTTTATGGCAAACGATAAGAGCCGCAAATTCAAACAGAATCAAATAATTTTTTGCATACAGTCCTGAACTGTAGAGTACTCAAGACCTATTGTTTTTGGTGAAGATCGGTTAAAGGAAAGGAGTAGTTTACCTGCAACGTTTTTTTATCAAGGGTAATTTTTTTCTGTGGCAAACGATAACAGCCGCAAATTCAAACAGAATCAAATAATGTTTGCATACAGCCCGGAATAGTAGAGTCCTCAAGACTTGCTGGTTTTGGTGAAGATCGGTTAAGGGAAAGGGGTAGTTTACCAACTACGTTTTTTTAATCAAGGGTAATTTGTTTATATGGCAAACGATAACAGCCGCAAATTCAAAAAGAATCAAATAATGTTTTGCATACCTTTTTGAATTAAAGAGATCTCAAGATTTGTTGATTTTGTTGAAGATCGGTTAAGGGAAAGGGGCAGATTACCAGCAACATTTTATGTTTTAAGAAGGGTAATTTTTTTTAACGAAAGATAACTGCCGTAAATTCAAAGAGAATCAAATAATTTTTTGCATCCGTTCCTGAATTGTAGAGAACGCAAGGCCTGCTGATTTTGGTGAAGATCGGTTAAGGAAAGGGGTAGTTTACCTGCAACATTTTATGTTGTAACAAGAGAAATTTTCCATGACGAACAATAACTGCCTCACATTCAAACAGAATCAAACATTTTTTTGCATGCATCCCTGCATTGTAGAGGACTGAAGATCTATTGATTTTGGTGAAGATCGGTTAAGAGATAGGGGTACTTTACCCGCAACATTTTATGTTTTAACAAGAGTAAAGTACTTAATTTTGATAAATAAAGTATCCTGATAAGAAGCTCATAATAATCCACTGTAGAAAAGTAGATGAAATATCTATAAATGAAGAGGTTAGGTGAACGGGGTGGGGGAAATTTTCTATAAATGATAATTATAGTTGAAGGGAGAGGGGAGAATTTTGTATATGTGTACTACGTTATCGGCAACAAAGAAGTAAAGAAGTAGTTCTTTGTTAAAATTCCTTCCCGGGCTGTTTAGCTTTTGTCCAATGTTTTCTGAAAAACCAGACTTTTCGGCAGTGCCATCGACTGCCATCATCAGTGAAAATCGAGTGCGAAAACGTGAGGTGGTATACGTTAGTGACCACAGTACTGTGGTTAAGGCTGAAGCAATAAGTAGAAAGAAGTAGTTTCTATGGAAATGTTTCATTTCGAATATGATTTTAAATATAAATCTTAGAACATGGAAGTCATGTATGGTTCTCCATACCGATATTTTTTTTGGCAAACGATAACAGCCGCAAATTCAAACAGAATCAAATAATGTTTCGCTTACAGCCCTGAATTGTAGAGTTCTCAAGACCTATTGTTTTTGGTGACGATCGGTTAAGGGAAAGGGGCAGTTTACCTGCAACGTTTTATGTTTTAACAAGGGTATTTTCTATGGCAAACGATAACAGCCGCAAATTCAAACAGAATCAAAAGATTATTTTCATGCAGCCCTAAGTTGTAGAGTTCTCAAGACCTATTGTTTTTGGTGAAGATCGGTTAAGAGGGAGGGGTAGTTTACCTGCAACGTTTTTTTATCAAGGGTAATTTTCTATGGCAAACGATAACAGCAGCAAATTCAAACAGAATCAAATAATTTTTTGCAATACGTCCTTGAATTGTAGAGATCTCAAGGACTTTTGATTTTTGTGAAGATCGGTTAAGGGTAAGGGGTAGTTTACCTGCAACCTTTTACGTTTTAACAACAGTAAAGTACTTAAAAATTCATTTAAACTTTTTCAAACAATGGTAATTGTTAAAAATAAAATAATTTTGTTGCCAGGCAATAAAATTATAATTTTTTCATTTTTGTGTAAATCATGTATGAGTGAAAATATATCGTTCGTGGCAGGCAAGCATATCTCAATTATGCAATGTTTACGTTTCCATTTATTATTATGATTACTGCAATAAAAAGGCAGGGAACACACACACACACACACACACACACACACACACACACACAATTCGCGTTATTTCTGGCCTCACTCATGTTTATTTTCTTACATTTACACCCTTTTTAAATGGAAAGTGCCGAAACCCACACCAACATAACGCGTGCAAGCCGAAAAAGTGTCCAGCGTGGATAGCGATTTGCTTCCTGTGGATCGCTGGGCAGTGTAACTGCACGTGTTTACAGAGGAACGATTCATAGACAGACTTTTCGTCTTTAGGGAATGAACCCTCTGCAAGATGCTGAGGGTCCATGAGTGACTTCGGAGCGCTCCTTCTTTTCCGCGTGTTTGTTCTGTGAAACGTACACTGTAGATTCGCAGCTTTACTCTAAGCAACGCTCAATAGGAAATGTTGAAAATTTTTGTCCGCGGTGTACCCTCATACACACTAAACCTGCTCTGATGTTTTAATTACGGACATCATAATATTAAAACTTTGGAAACTTGAGCACTACTTAATGGAGATCAATCATTAAGTTATACAAGCCATTAATTTTATGCATATTTTGTATATATATGTGTACTACGTTATCGGCAACAAAGAAGTAGTTTTTGTTAAAATTCCTTCCCGGGATGTTTGGCTGTAGTCCAATGTTTTCTACAAAACCAGACGTTTCAGCAATGCCATCGACTTCCATCATCAGTGAAAATCGAGTGCGATAACGTGAGGTGGTATACGTTAGTGACCACAGTACTGTGGTTAAGGCTGAAGCAGTAAGTAGAAAAAAGTAGTTTCTATGGTAATATTTCATTTCGAAAATAATTTTAAATATAAATCTTAGAAGATGGAAGTCATGTATGGTTCTCCATACCGATATTTTATCATTATTTGAGTTTATACCTTCTCATTTTCTTTTCTTTATTGGGTCAATCACTTGTGTTGGGTCATAGTCATTTGTCTCGTCATAGTCATTTTCTTTTCCTTAGTTTAATATAGTTAATTCATTATAGTTTTTCTCTGGTATTGGGGCGGCTTTTTGTGTTGTAACATAATGCTTCTGCATCAAAATTGATCATTTTGGTAAAACACTAGAATAGTTTTTTATGAAATTATCTGTTATATATAATTTTTTCCTTTTTCATCTTGTTTATTTCTCCTTTCTTGTTTCTCTTCTTATTTGTTCCACTCCTTTTTATTTAGTTATCTTTTAGATCTGTATTTTCTTATTTCCATTAGTGCGTTCTCCCTGTTATATATAATTTCCCTAACTTTTAGTAGCTGGTTTCATCCATTACTACCTTTTATTCTGAGATCAGAGGAACATCATCTCTGCTCACTTAATTGATTGCTGAACATATTCTCAGTCAATCTTAAATACCTTTTTGTCATCCTGTGACTTTCATTAATAATAATAATAATAATAATATTTTGGGGCTTGCCCACTTTATGGTACTTTAGATCATTTTAAATTTTTTCTACTCCTTCTTCCTTCCGCTATACCTTTGCTATTTTCTGTTATATACTCACACAGTTGATTGTTTTTATTTATTTATTTGTTAATTTCATTATTTCTAACTTTTAATTAGTTTGTTTTTCTTTTCTTCTTGTGATCATTTTTACTTATTTTAGACATTTTTTCCTTTCTTCTGTTGATTACCCTTATTTTGCTTTAGCCACTTTCTGTATTTGCTTTATATTTTTCATTATACCATTTCTTTTCTTTTCTCTGAATATGCTATATTTTTTACAATTTTATTTATTTGCCTTAGCACGTCTTGCTTGGTTTTATATTTGTTCATTTTAATTGATCTCCTTTCTAATTATTTTGTGTTATTAATTCTTGTTTTCATTTTGTTTGTTTGTCTTATTTCATTTCATATACTTTCTAAATATTAGTGTAAGTTGGTCTTACTTATATTTTGGAATTTTTGTAGTTTTATTCCTTTTATCTCTTATCTCATATGTTTCCTCAATGGTAGTGTAAGTTGATCTTACTTAATTTTTTTTTTTGAATTTTGTATTTTATTTTTTTTTATGTTATCTCATATGTTTCCTCAATGGTGGTGTAAGGTGATCTTATATATTTTTTCAATTTTGTAGTTTTTTTCCTTTCTTCTCCCTTGGTTCGCTTGGTCGGTCTTCCTAAAATCAGTCCCATTTCTCGGCGTTCATCTGCATTTATTTTACCCATGGTCCATGATTTCATCCTCACTTGTCGTTCGGATCACTCTGGTGTGTAGAACTATTTCTGTCCTTGTGATATAGGTCTCTGCTGCCTGGTACCACAATTCGTCTAATATCATGTGTTCATTAGTATCGATGACTGCTTCAATCACTTCATTATGTGGTTTATAAAACAAATATGTCAATGGTATATCCATCATTGATGCTCTCACTGATATTTGATTATACATGTCTATTTCTAGTGTGTTCAATTTTCTTATAGACCTTCTTAAATTGTTAGACACTGTTTTGTTGTGAGTCCTTTCTATTTTTGGTATTTTCTATTTAAATATACCTTTTCTTAAGTTTCTTCTCACTGGTTGGTAGTTAACCCGTTCTAGAACTTCTTTTAGAGTTCTCCTACAATCCTTAAAATTCAATATTTCACTCTGGTCGGTCATTGGTAAATTAAACATATTAATCAGTCCATTCTTTATCATTTCCAATTCTTCTCTTGTATTCCTTAGTTCCTGTTTATGTATTTTTCCTACTTATTTCGTTTTCTTAATCTTCTTAATCATTTGGTTCTTCTTTACTCCTCTACGGTTGGTTTCTATGTGCTTAATTTTCTCTTTGTTTTTGTTATTTTTATTTTCAGGTAACGATGCATTTGAGTCTTCTTTATTCTCTATTTCCTCCTCCTTCTCTTTTATTTTCTGATTTACCGGTTCCCTGTTCTTACTCAATGTTTCTTTAATACCTTCAGAAGTGCTATCTAGTGTTTCATACAATTTCTTGAAATCACTATCCACTGTTTCACTAAGTTGATCTGCTTGGTAATTTTTTTCTTCCCATTTCTTATTCATCCCCGTTTTTGTCTGCTTGACTTCTTCACGATACCCTATTAGTATGTACCTTAATTCTTCTCTATTCTTCTCACTGTTTTCCTTCAATTGTCGTTGGAGTGCTTCACTATTATTCTCGATTTTGTTATTCAGTGTTTCCATATCTTTCTGGATCTGTCTCTTTAACTCCTCACTCTTTTCTTCTAAGATCTCTTGGTTTCTCTTCAAGGCTTCATGGTTGCTTTCCATCTTATTATTCAGGAGTTCTATGTCCTCCTTGAGTTGTTTCTTTAATTCTTCACTGTTTCTGTCCAATTTTTCATTTAAGATTTCCCTGTCTTCCTTTCTTTGTTCTTTAGTTTCTTCCTTCATTTGGTCTATTTTTCCTCCTGTTTCTTAAATTTTTCATTAGTTTTCTCCTGGTTTTTGTTTAATTGTTCCACCATAACCCTCATCATTTCCTGGAAATTTGTGTCCATCGATTGGGTTGGTTTCTTTGATTGATCGCCGGCTATTACTTCTACTTCAGGTGCTGGTTGGGTTGGGTTTTCAGGTTGGTCCCCTTGGGCATCCTCTTCGATCAATTCCTCGATCATTTCCATTTCTTCAACCGGTGTTCTTTCTTTTTCTTCCTTGTCGGTGTCCAGTCCTCTTCTATGGTCTGCCCCTGGTGTCATCTTGTTGTCTTTTTATTTTTTCGTAATCACCGTTAGCCTTTATTTCTAGCCACACTAGTTGGTTGCCAATTTGTAACGATCCTTAACGTCCGCCTCTTTTAAGCCCTGCGATGGAGCGTCAATTTGTAACGTGTAAACTTCTAAAGTTCTATCGTACTCTTTAAAAGTGTGTTTTATGTGTGTTAGCCCCACACGTTGTGGTCGTTACTTGGTTTTTATCTCTAACCGTCGTACTTTTCCTAACTTCTCACGCTGACAATGTCCGTCGCGAACGCACGAATTACCAGTACCGATATATCACGTGTGTAATCCTTACCTGTCCTTCAATGAGTATCTTTATTTCCCGGGCGACGCCAAATTAACAATTAAAAAAGTTAAACTGAGCTGTCGTTCTATGCGGTGATGACTAATTCAAATTACCCTCGCAAACTGGCGGGCATTTGAATCTCGCTTGTAGTTCGTCGTGCTGCCGACGTCTAACGCTGGCAGACAATTTTGCTCATCGCTAACGTACACAAACTTTATAATACAATTTATAATGGAAATAAAGGACGGTTATTACTAATCAGTACTAGTTTATTAACGTGAAATAGTTAATAGTTGTTCAGTTAGATACAAAAATATACTGTTATTTAATAATGTTGCTCCGGCAATAGATAGACAATATCTTAAGGTTGGCTAAGTTGATTGAATCGTTTCTAAATCGACATGGCTGCCGTCAAAGTTTATTTGCTACAGTTCATTCAATCATTGAGTTCTTTTGATTACGAAAAAATATTAATAAGATGTTAATAAAGTACACTAACTTACATCAATGGTACTTATGTACTATTAAAGTTAAATACAATTTGTTTTTTTTTAGTGTTAAAAAGTGTTTGTTATAATTTCGTACTTCGTACACAGGTTAAAATTATGTTTACATACAAGTTTAATATTTATTCTTAATCGATCCTTGAAAGAAATTTAGTTACCAAGTTCGGAGTGAGAGTTTTTTGTGTTGTGAGAAAAGTTAATTAATTTAGTTCGTAAATTCGGGTAGTTCAGATATACTTAACAAATATTGTTGAATTCTGGTGAAGAGTCACTTTGTTCTTAGTTAGGTTGGGTTGATACGATCATTAATCTTCCATCATTTATACTTTGGATTGCATCTGGCTTCTTTTTCAATTAATTTGGATAAAATAAGTAGTTTTGAATATTAAAATCTGGTTTATTAGCTCTCTTTGGTTAACTAATTCTTTATTAGACTTCTTGTATCCAAATCTCGTTAAAATTTGCAGTGTTTATTATTATTGTCATTGAAAATTGAGTCGAATATGGTTTGGCTTCTGTATCTCTTGATCGTCAATAATGGACTAAAGTTTTATAACGGAATTAGACATAATAACGTTCCGTTGTTATGGCAACTGTCTATACACTCATTGGTTGATTACATTTATGTCTATTGTTATAATATTTGAATTGTAATTCAAAATGAATAAATATTTTCTGATGGCTATTATTCTTCTGTCTTCTTATCAATGGATTAGATATTATCATAACTGTTTCTATTTTCTTTCAAAGATCATTTGACATCCCACAAAGCTGGGTTTGTTCATGTATTAAAGTTTTGACAAAAATGTTAATATTATATTATTACATTTCTTCCTTATTTTATTTTTTTAATCTAACTCTGACATCTTAATATGGTTAACTAATTGTAACTAATGAGTTACTTGCCCTGAATTTTCTAATACAGTAGTTAATTTCTTAGAATTTGTTTATTTTGAATTTATACAGTTAGGCATTTTATAGGCCTAAGTAGAGTAATTGGCTATATCTTCTTATTTTACACAAATTAAAGATTATTTTACATATACATTTGTTTTGCTTGGTGTCACTTATGACTTGTTTACTTTTTGAATTAATTTGGGCTGTTTTATAATAATATTGAATGTTCTTATTAATTTACAAAATCATTGCTTGTCTGTTATTCTCTTATTTCTTTTTCTGTCTTTACTCTAATGATCAATATTATGTTTGTACAATTTATCTCCTTTCTTATATCTATTGCCATTTCTTATAACTTGTTTATCACTTAATATTACTTATAAAACATAACACAAAAATTAGGTTTATGGTCTGTTTACTTTTCAGGCATATTCCTTCTTACAAACTCAACTCTTTTAATTGAACAAATAGCAATTTTCGTGAATAACCTTATAACACCATTTATTCTATCTTCATAATCATCCCTTGAATTTTATTATTAACATAGGATGTCTTACTTTCATTGCACTCATAGTACTAGTTTATTATGAATTAGCACTATTATATTAATGGTCTATCCATGTTTTACAATCTGTTTTACTATCTTTGTTTCCTTTTTCTTATTATTGTTAATTGTTTACTCTCTCACTTCTAACTTCTAACACTTACACGGTTTATCACTTTCACTTCCTACCAATCTCTCACTTTTGGGTTTTTATTATTTTATACACCATTGATAGTCTGCTAACAATTTTATGTTTTGATTTTCTTATCATCATAGGGTTATTAATAACATACAATATCTATTACTCTGGTTAATGTACTTTAACTAAGATTATTTTATTTAAATTTAATACTTGTTACTAGACATTTATTATTTGTTTGTGCCTTTTTATCATTATTCGAGTTTATACCTTCTCATTTTATTTTCTTTATTAGGTCAATCACTTGGGTTGGTTCATAGTCATTTGTCTCGTCATAGTAATTTTTTTTTCTTAGTTTAATATAGTTAATTCGTTATAGTTTTTCTCTGGTATTGGGGCGGCTTTTTGTGTTGTAACAATATTGATAAAAATCATGCACATATGCAGTACGAAAACGGTGTGATTATGACTTTCGGTGCGAATTCTGTGCGATTTTAAGAGCATAGTAATTACACTAATTATGCGATCACTATGGAAATATGGAAATAAAGACAATGTTAGATCACTTGGAAATCCGCATTAGACATTGCAATTGGCAGAAATGTGCGAATATGTGAAATTGGACGATAGTGGGGGAACTGATGCCACGGACAGTTTCTGACATGCAGAATCTTAAGCAGACAGGTGTGGTTTTTTTGTTGAATATAAATACGGGCCCAGGAGAGCCAAATTTTACTCTCAATCAGTCTTCAGGAACAGCGGGACGCTATATCCGTTAGCGACGCGATTTATTTTTTAAATAAACTGTAAAGTCGGATGGACAATACGTTCATCCGAGTATCAAACAGTAACTCTTAGTTTGATTATTTTAAATACAATTATCGAACATACACCACCAGTCTTCAACCACAAATGTTCAGCACTCTAGACAACTGGCGAGGTCACATCAAGAAGAGGAACGATATGCAGAGCAATCGAGGCGTCTGCTAGGACATCAGCAGCTGATGCAGAGCGACATATCCTTCTACAGTAACTAGAGAGGACCAGAAGGAACGAGTAACTGAAGGACGACAAGTGGAACCGGAGAACGTGCAGGAAAATCCATTAGAAGAGGACCTACCGATCACTGAGGACAGGGGTACAATCTACAGAATTGAGGTGACAAATAACCAATTTATAATTAGTAAATGAAAGAATAAAGACATTGAAAAGACATTTGAAAATTTAAAAATAAAGAAAATTTGTGTCAAATGTAGATAGAGATAATAAAATATAATTTAAATTTAGTAAGAACTTTCATTGATGATGAACAATTAATTTAAAGTTAATTTAAATCATTGCTTGGATGATTGACGATTAATGTAATAAATTTAAATTTTAATTTAAAGCATGTAAAGTACTCAGTGAGTAATATTACACGCAATGTATCAAGTAACGTAGTTGGAAGTATAGAAGAGGACTAACAATTCTATTAGTCAATTTAAAATTTTATAAAGCATTAAGATGTATGCAGTGCATAGAGTAATGCAATAAAGAAAAAATATATAAAGCAAAAAAAAACAAGACTGCAAATAAAGCACACAGTCAGACTGAGCGGTCGAGAAATTTTAGAGCAACAAATAAATGTATAACATAGATTTTTGTGAATATAGTAAATAAGATTTATTTTATGATGAATGTACTGCAACAAAGAAACGTTTAAACAAATGATAATGAATATTTTATGGCGAAGTAAATGCTTTTTTTTTTTAAAAAATACTTATAATTTCTTTTGAATAAATTAATGAAAACATGTTACAATTTAAATATGACTACTCTTATTATGATTACACCCAAACTCCAATTATACATACACGTTATCTGTAATGTTGCATGAGCTATACCACTACACAATTTAGATTACATTTAATTAATACGTTGTGTCGTTGTATAATTTTGGCGTCCCAAGAATGTGGGGCTCCTCAAACACAAATAAATTTGTACACAAAATTAATTTACATTTTTAGTGTTACAATATATTTATGCCTGTAATTTTCTTATAACGCTTACTTATAAAACAGTTTATATTGAGAAACTCGGCTGGAGTAGAAAGTGACTGATGATAGAGGACTGACCATTCGTCCTGGATTATTTTTTTGCTAGTGATATAATAATCGTGTAATAAACAAGGTGCGTCGGCATAACACAACAATATAACTCACAAGTGGGTGTGAGGGACAAACGTAGTATTGTGATCTCAATACGTTAGATATCAGTCTAAGTTTATTTAATAAATAAAATTCTTGGCAACTGTAATAGAAAACAATAAGTTTTATACGAAACAGACCAGATCCACAGCGTAATAAAGGCACACAGTATAAATACTGTTACGACGCTCATATAGATTGTCGTGCTGTTTAGTGGAAAGAGAACAACTGACACCAATGACGTTACTAATAATAAACTTTAATTAGACATAAACAGAAGTCATAAATCAACAAGGCGCTCTTATACAATAATTCAGGAAGTTAAGTTTGTCCAACAATAAATGTCACCTCATTGCAATTTTGCACTAATTAACGCAAGAATCACTTCCAAATAAACCATCACAATAACTACCACTCTATACTCTAATATCGCCAGGTCTAAACTGAACTTCTAAGCCGACCGCTAACGCAAGGTGCCGCCGTTTTGCGCAAGGTGACGGCTGCACTCGCTAGGGTAGTCGAGAAACGCGTAGAAAGACAATCACGAATTTTCAAGAGCGTTGCGTAATTTTCTTTCATCTCAACAAACGTAGCGATATTGAAAAGGGTGCTTGTAAACGGTATTTTGCCTATTTGTGTCGTCTTTTATTTAAAGAGTGACTAGAAGAGTGATAAATACTCGAAAAATAACGTGAGAAAAAGTTTGTGTACAACAGAATGAGAGTTTTACGTGACTTACGATTATTAAGAGTACGGATACACCAAACCTTGAAAACATTGTCGCTTGCTTGTTCAAATGCTTCATGACAGTGCTGTCCTGTTAGGACAGTGTGCTCTCTACCAGTATTCCTCTCGCAAATGTTTGATGAGTGTATTGAAATGGTGTAAAAACTGGACTATTCTGATTTAGGAAATTAACATGAAATAAACCAAACTAGTACCAGCAGATGTAACCGACCACATGTACCAACATGAAAAAGAAGATACCTCCACAGAGGTGTATATAATTGCCGCAGTAATTTGTGTGTGTGTGTGTGTTTTTAAAATGAATTATTGAAATGAAATCATTTAAAAATTGACAATCTATGTCAATATAGGAAGAAACAAGTTTAGATTTCAATTTTTATACAAATGTTTACTGAAAATGAACACAATTGAGCAAGTTGAATCAGAGTCTTGTTCGCAAGTTACAGTCAGAAACGTGTTGAATTGTTTTCAATTGTAAACAGTTGGACAAATATTTTAATTAGAAAAGTTTAAATTGATTGGTTTGCAGAATTTTACTTTGAATGCAAAGTGCTAGGAAAATAGGCATGCAATTGTTTAACGTCACACATTATTTACAATTCAGGGAAAGAAAGTTGTATAATTAGTTGACAACCTAAGTTGTACGCGTATAATTATCTGATTAGTGATACAGAACGCATACATTTAAGCCTCTTGTACACAAAGCAATCGCTAGTAATGAGCGTCATATCCCGCGTGTTGCCACGTTTCCACAGATTTCAACAGTGATTTTATACAACCCGTTTACTTTCCGTGTAACAATAGAATGTTTTTTTAAACATAACCAAACATTTTTTTTTGAAATTTAGTGTAAAAAGGGTTTTACACAACTTTCTTTTGAATGCATATGTTCAGCTTGTAAAATATAAGATATTAAAGGGATTAATTTCAAAAATAGTTTTTCCGTGGGTTGACAGAAAGTTTAGTTGTAATCTGTTGTTTTACTTCACAGTGTGGATAATAAAGGCATATACTGTGAGCTTATTACATCACAGGCAGGTACGTAAAACTGAGATTTCTTATTAATTTCCGTTTAGAAAATGACGTATGCAGTTTCAGTGCACGAATCTAGGAGTGACTATTGATGTCGATGAGGTGACGCCCGAATTTTGATAAATCTAAAATGCTTAGAAGCGACCTACAAAGAGATTGAAAAAACCAAAAATACAATTATATGGAAGTTTAGGGGAAAAGCTATAAAGTTTTCAAAGGAAACATCTATTTACTCATGAAATATTTACAGTATGTTGTCCACACAGACTCTGACACGAAATGAAAATGAATGAAATGTGATGAAATAGTAATGAAAGCAAAGTGAGTTAAAAAATATTACATGTACGTATTAAACTAACCTGATGATGACGATAATGACGGAGATGACGACAACAAGAACAACAACAACAATAATAACATAGTTTTATTAATAAGTTTTACTATTTAAAATAAAAAGGAAAGATAAAAAACTTTTTCTAAAAATAAAGAGCATGCAAAATAACGACACGTGAAAAATAATAAAAATAATAAAAAGTGATCTAAAAATTAAAAAATAACAAAAGTAAAACATCTAAAAGATGATACGTCAATACAATCCGTGACCAGATAGTAACACATGTAATTAGGCAGCAAATATGATTTGTCATATTTATAATAGGTATAGAGAACTATACATGACTTCCATATTCTAAGACTTATATGTAAAATAATTTACTTGAATTCGGTTTGATAATTATTAAAAAAATATGGACATCAGAATAATAAAACATTGGAAACGTAAACATTACATAATTGAGATATGCTTGCCTGCCAGGAACGATCTTTTTTCACTCATACATGATTTAAATTAAAATGAAAAAATTATAATTTTATTGCCTGGCAACAAAATTATTTTACTTTTTACAATTACCATTGTTTGACAAAGTTTATTTGAATTTTCAAGGACTCTTGTTAAAACGTAACACGTTGCAGGTAAACTACCCCTTACCCTTAACCGATCTTCACCAACATCAACAAGCCTTGAGTCCTCTACAAATCAGGGAGGTATGGAAAAAATTATTTGATTCTGTTAGAATGTGCGGCAGTTATCGTTTGCCATAGAAAGAAATCTACACACAGACACACACAGAGACACTTTTCAAAATATCGGTATGGAGAACCATACATGACTTCCATGTTCTAAGATTTATATTTAAAATCATTTTCGAAATGAAATATTTCCATAGAAACTACTTACTTCTACTTACTGCTTCAGCCTTAACCACAGTACTATGGCCACTAACGTATACCACCTCACGTTATCGCGCTCGATTTTCACTGATGTCAGAAGTCGATGGCACTGCCGAAACGTCTGGTTTTGCAGAAAACGTTCGACTACGGCCAAACAGCCAGGGAAGGAATTTTAACAACAAACTACTTCTTTGTTGCCGATAACGCAGTACACATATAAAAAATTGTCCCCTTCACCTTCAACTATAATTTTCATTTATAGAAAATTACCCCCACCCACTACAACTAGCCTCTTCATTTAAAGATATTTCATCTACCGTAATTTTATACAGTGGATTATTATGGTCCTCTTATTAGGATACTTTATTTCTCAAAATTTAGTACTTTACTCTTGTTAAAACATAAAACATTGCCGGTAAACTACCCTTTCCCCGTAACCGATCTTTACCAAAATCAATAGGCCTTGAATCCTCTACAATTCAGGCATATATGTAAACAATTATTTGATTCTGTTTGAATTTACGGCAGTTGTCGTTCGTCATGAAAAAATTACTCTTGTTAAAACATAAAATGTTGCCGGTAAACTACCCCTTTCCCTTAACCGATCTTCACCAAAATCAACAAGCGTTGAGTCCTTTACAATTCAGGAATGTATGCAAAAATTATTTAATCCTATTTGAATTTACGGCAGTTACCGTTTGTCATAGAAACAATTAGCCTCGTAAAAACATAAAACGTTGCAGGTAAACTACCCCTTTCTCTCAACCGATATTCACCAAAATCAAAACACCTTGGGTTCTCTACAATTTAGGGATGTATGCAAAAAATTATTTGATTCTGTTTTAATGTGCGGCAGTTATCGTTCGTTATAGGAAAAGTTACCCTTGTAAAACATAAAACGTTGTCAGTAAACTACCCCTTTCCCTTAGCCGATATTCACCAAAACCAATAGACCTTGAGTTCCCTACAATTCAGGGACGTATACAAAAAAGTATTTGATTCTGTTTGAATTTGCGGCTGTTATCGTTTGCCAAAAAAAATTCTACACAAACACACAGGCACTATTCGAAGAATCGGTATGGAGAACCATACATGACTTCCATCACAAAAATTTATATTTAAAATCATTTAAATATTAATTAAATAAGTGGATGCTTGAGTTCTGAAGAAATTACGTATCAGCTAAAATGGTACCACCATGTCAGGTGGATTAAGACTATCCTCAACCTTCGTGAGGGAGGACTGTATTTTTGGATAGAATGTCTGTAGGTCGAACGAAGAGCTAGCTAAAGGTAGCTGCGATCTGATTCCTGTAATGAAATTGGACTCTCGCTGCGAGGGGCCGAGGGATGTCTATAGCGTTATCAAAGTATCTCCTGTCAGTACTATACTAGTCATTTTCTTTTTTAAAATCGAGTCTTGATTTCTTTCTTTCCATTTGTCTTCTGATTTCCTGAACGACTATTCTGTTCACCCGTATAATTATAAATTTCTCAGCAAAACATTTCTTCCTTAATACGTTTGTGTCTCCTGTTTAACACCCACCATTCTGATCCATGTCATAACGCTATATTCCACACAGGCTAGTAAATAACTAGCCATCAGGGAGGTCAAAATATTTTCAAGGAGGGGCAAACAATTTTCCAAAGGAGAAAAATATTTATATATTTTTCATACATACACACGAGCACATATTAGTTTATAATTCTCATATCATAATAGAAATAAATACACAGATTGTATTAATTGCTTTAATACAACGACACTGCCCAGCGATCCACAGGAAGCAAATCGATGTCCAACTTTTCGGCTTGCACGCGTTGTGTTGGTGTGGGTTTCGGCACTTTCCATTTAAAAAGCGTGCAAACATAAGAAAATAAACATGAGTGAGGCCAGAAATAACGCGAATTTTGTATGTGTGTGTGTGTGTGTGTGTGTGTCCTGCCGGCCTATTTATTGCGGTAATAACAATAATACAACTTTGGAAAAGTAAACATTACATAATTGAGATATGCTTGCCTGCCAGGAACGATATATTTTCACTCATACGTGATTTATATTAAAATGAAAATGTAGAATTTCGTTAAAGTGAAATGAAGTGTTTCCATAGAAACTACTTCTTTGTTGTCAGTAACGTAGTACACATATGAAACTTATAAAAATTTACCTCCTCCTCTATTATAAAAATTTACCGTCCTCTACAATTCAGGGCTGTATGCAAAAAATTATTTGATTCTGTTTGATTTGCGGCTGTTGTCGTTTGCCATAGAAAAAATTCTATACACAGACACTTTTCGAAAAATGACTTTTTTCATGTTTTGAGGGTAGTACAATCAGAATCCCCTTATCTCGAACACGATATTTTCGCCATCACCAAACTTCCATTTCCTTATGGAAGATGGAAGTAATAAAAAGTAATAAATTGTTACAGTTTGTTGCATATAATTTGCATATAAAAGTATATTATAGAGTAGTCGCTGATATATTAAATTTGCGATGAGATGCCTTGTTTTATTTCAGCATTAAACTAAAATGAAACGTTAGAAAGAACATGGTTTTATAAAAGAGAAATTCAAATGAGGGTTTCGTGAGGCGCCAGTAATGTTAACTTAACAATGACTCTTGTTTTAATACTTGAGCATTATTTTAACAGTACAGTTTTTTAATCACGCACAATGTTAGGTAATTTGCCCTTCTGAGTTCGTAAAAATATGGCAGTTACTATGCTGAAGTAATTTAACAACACCCCCCAAATTTTAGCCACTTAGTTGCACCATTTTTTTTTGGCCTCGGCAGTCAGTTGAGTTCATACTTAGCATACTAAAATAGCGAGCCGAAATGACATCCATCGTACTGTATATAGTGTTTAGAGTGCTTTAAACACATTATTCAGTCGATACACATCAGCATCATTACACATTAAGAAACACAATAATTTGTCTTTTTAAAGTATTAACTTTAATACTATAAGATAGAAATACGTTTCAAAATTAAGTGGTGGTGAAATTTTAACCACTGTTTGAGAGCTAAGAAAACACTTTATATGTTTTGTGTGACATCGTAATAAAAAAAAAAAATAAACGTTATTCCATAGTGGCAATACGTAGACAAGGGAAGACACACGGTTCTCCTTCCACGTTTGTAATGTATGTTACATGTATGAAAATTGAATTGCAAAGACACGTCTATGGATATAGTATAACATTGCCAGAGAAAATCGTATGTTTTAATTTGTTTCAGATTCATAGCATAGTAAAAGAAAGTATAAGAAAAATTAATTATCGAGTGATAAAATAATTTTTTCAGCCATAAAGCAAAAACATAAGAAGCTTTTAGAATGGTCACCGGACACAGTAAAGCAATCAGATTCTTATTAATCAGTTTTACCCAAATAACACTTGATTAAACAGTTTTTTTTTACTCACACAGTAAGTAAATACCAATTAATCATTGTTAACATTAATGATGAACAAAATTTTAAGTCACAAGATAGAAATTAAAGTGCTCGCAACGAAGCGGTCTTCCAATATACACTACTTTTGCTGCCAATAATAAAAACTAAATTCTATGGCTCAATTTTTTGTACTTTCCGTTTAATGTTTTATGAAACATATGACTCTGATGTTAGTTCATTCTACCAGTAAACGTTTTCATGATATTCCAATGCCAATAACTTTTGATCACACCCTACAAGAAATGTTCTTTAAAATTTGAGCTGTGTAGTATGTAACTTCTCTTTTCCAATTTATCACATACCTCCATCCCAGAAACTGGCAAAACTCGTACTGGATGATTACAAAATGTAATTGTCATATTGTCTCAGACAGTACGATTATTGTAAAAGCATATAATATTAACTTGAGATCAGATAAAAAACGGTAGACAAGAAAATATGGTATGCTAAAGTAAGAAACTTACAGGACACGTGGAAGGGCAGCGAATGTATGTTAGGAATTAGCCTATCACTGAATGCTAACATTTTAAAAAAGTCTAGTAATTATTATGTATAATGTTATAATGAATATTATAATGTTATACTTATTGTTACAATGATTATTCTAAGTGTTTTATATGATGGTATAACCAAGAAATCAAGTTTGATTGTCATTAAATCTCTAATATGTTATATGTTCACGATATTCCAAAATGTAGTAAATAACCGCCCCCAACACAGACTTTATACATATAGGATACGTGTGCTGTTGGTTGGATTGCAGCACTGTTCTTCTTCATAGGTCTTACAACACCTACGTACAGTAGGTACGTAGGAAAGGTTTCTTCTCCACTTACATTTCAACACTTGTTAGCTATCTTCATCAGAAGTACTTGTTCTTTTTGCGTGACTGATGACGCACTTGTATCTCTGACTTGCGATTGGTTCACTGGCAGCCTCACTGTCGGTGATTGGTTGTTTGAACACTCTTTGTGTGTGTTTTAAAAGCACTAATAACAAACTAGTCGAGTCGTCAATGTTCCTAATTTAACAGTAGATAAATTGATATTCGCTTCGTACACATATTCTGTCGCAAACACATTAGTACAAACGTAATCAAGCAGTATGCAGGGAGAATAAGCGGGAAGTATGAAATTTGTTTATTGTGCAATAATATTTATGAAGTATGTTGTTTAAAATTAGATTTTTCATTAAAACATAAAATTTCGCTATTCGATATGGAGAGCACAGTTTATGTAACGTTTGATAACAATGAGAGTGTCTTTTATTTACATTAAACAGTAACGATTCAACTCTTTTTTAGATAAGTTCAATTCTATAAAACTTGTACACGTGTTTAAACTGCAGTCTAGTTCCCCCCTGATGAAGAAAGCTATCTTCTTTTTAGCGGGACTCTGAAAAGTAACTGCTAAATCGAAACAGATTTCTGATAACATTTACTTTTATTACAACAGTTAAAAAAATTGTTTACTTCTTCGCTTACCCGCATACCCAATATCCACATAGCTCCCTCCTCCACCTCCTCCTTCTCCACACACACACACACACACACACACACACACACACACACACACACACACACACACACACACACACACACACACACACACACACACACACACACACACACACACACACACACACACACACACACACACACACACACACACACACACACACACACACACACACACACACACACACACACACACACACACACACACACACACACACACACACACACACACACACACACACACACACTCACTCACTCACTCACTCACTCACTCACTCACTCACTCACTCACTCACTCACTCACTCACTCACTCACTCACTCACTCACTCACTCACTTTATTGTGCAATAATATTTATGAAGTATGTTGTTTAAAATTAGATTTTTCATTAAAACATAAAATTTCGCTATTCGATATGGAGAGCACAGTTTATGTAACGTTTGATAACAATGAGAGTGTCTTTTATTTACATTAAACAGTAACGATTCAACTCTTTTTTAGATAAGTTCAATTCTATAAAACTTGTACACGTGTTTAAACTGCAGTCTAGTTCCCCCCTGATGAAGAAAGCTATCTTCTTTTTAGCGGGACTCTGAAAAGTAACTGCTAAATCGAAACAGATTTCTGATAACATTTACTTTTATTACAACAGTTTAAAAAATTGTTTACTTCTCCGCTTACCCGCATACCCAATATCCACATAGCTCCCTCCTCCACCTCCTCCTTCTCTCTCTACACACACACACACACACACACACACACACACACACACACACACACACACACACACACACACACACACACACACACACACACACACACACACACACACACACACACACACACACACATTCACTCACTCACTCACTCACGTACATAAACTGCGTACCGTGAACTGCAGTACGGTGGTTAGCTCGTGTATCCTATCTGCCTCTGAGGGAGGTTGTTTTGACAATTCATTTGATGCCTTTGTATCCACTCCTATTGTTAATTGATGTGATACAACACGCTACCGTTTCGTTGTTTAAGGCAAGCGTTAGAATTTTCGTTGTCACTGCTGAGGTTAAAACGGTCCGGTTTGACAAGCAAGCGATCTGTACGATCTTGGGCTGCAAAACGGGACAAAGTTATTGCGTCAGCTTACTTTAGGTAGTACACCACCACAAATATTAATTACATTTTTACCGGTTTATTTGTTTATAAATATGTTGTTAGTATACACAAGTATAAAAATATAAATATATTTGATCCCTATATTATTACTGCCAAAAATACCAAAAATATTAGTCTAATCCGATTAAATATGTGATACCCTCTGTTTAATCCATGTGGTTTCCGGTCACATTGTTTTGCATGCGTAGAATAAATTTGTGCGTTTCAACCGCACTAATCTAGTGTAACAGCACTCGATTTAATACAGCGTGTTTCCGATTATCATGTTTAACCGGTCCGTTGGTTACCCTCTGCAGTTTAGACAGTGTAACACCGGTCAAAGTGACATTAACCAAAAACATGCTGTTTAAAACATAAATTTAACACACACTTTATTCTACTTAACACTAATAAATATCATTAAAGGAATTACTCTAATCGACTGTTTACCAGTCCAGAAGACACTGTTGTCAAGTACAGTGACTTTAGATCTACATAGGCTATGTTTCTTACGCACTGAAAATTACACTGATGACAGAATAGTAAAATAAAATGGACAGTAGACCTATGCGTTTTTCTAGTGTCTCTTAGAACAGCACATGGTAACGCGACCAACTGAATACTTTCCGTAAGGGAATATTTTCACTGAACAATGGACGCAAAAGGCTTAAATGAAGATTAGATAAACAGTCAAAACTACCTTCTGATCTTAATCAGTTGTACGGACCCATGGTGTGGCCATAACTAACAGAACTTAATCAGCTTGTTTAAGCTTACTGGAAGCTGGGTTTATCGCGGTAAAATTCCAGCTCCTGATTAACGTGATACACGATTTTTCTTCTTCTGGATGTAGTAATACGCTATATGTACAAGTTTAACCATAAAATATATTGGCGTTCAGGTAGACGATCTTTGAAGAACGAATGTATGAATAACATACAAAAAATTTAAGTTTTTACTCGCTGTGTGAATCGAATTTCCCACCAGGTATGTGTAATGACAACTTAATGTTGAAATTATAAAATATATTGACCTATTAAAACCGAAACCTTAAATTATTTCATTTGATGTTATTGATCTCAGACGGTAAACGCACCAACTTGGCAAGCACGTATACTGCATGTAATCAGTTTATCGCAATGAAGTTGTTTTGGGGTTGGAACCGCGGTCGTAATCGTTATTGTCTCCAGATCCCGCAGCCATTATAAGCAGGCATTAACAGCAATTTCGTAAGTGTAATAGACTTGTCGGCTGTAAAACATAGGCCTACTTTAGTAACAAGCATCTTTCTTGAAGTACGTAAGTTAATGCCTCTGTAGTTTCATATCATTTAATGGCTTTACCTTCTTTAAATATTTATATAATATGATGTTTGATGTTTAATGGAGCTACTTTGTTAGATGGTATGTTTTCAAGTATTTAGTTACAAGACTAGTATGTAATTTATTACCGGGTTCGTGTTTGATGAGGAAAATTTACTCGTAAGAAACTGTTACAGAATTTAAAGGCACAACCTTTAATACCTTTCATTATTCTAAGTAGGCTAATGAATTGTATCTTTGATGCTTACATATGTGGCACAGTAGCCAATGTTTTAATTTTAGAGGTAGGCCTATGTGATAATAGGCGTATGGGCTTATTTGTTTCTATAAGTGTTTATGTTTAAAATTATAAATTTTACTAACTACCTGTAAAACATTATTGCGTTTGTTTTTAACAAACTAACTCGTTCTATAGATATAGACCATTCTACGTGATCAAATATGAAGGGTAATACGTATTTTGTATTAATGTTCTGAATTTTATATTTTCGAAAAGTGTAGTGTTAATTTTAATTAGATATGTTAGTTGGTTTATATGATTATCACATCTAATTATAGATGATGATGATGATGATGATGATGATGATGATGATGAAATAATAATAATACTATTTTTTTACAAGGGTAAGTGGAAACATTTGTTGGAAAAATGTTCACAAGGGTACACATTTCCGTCGTGTCTGTGGGTTTGGGTATTACACTCGACAAACTAAAAAAAAAAAAATCTCCCCCTTTTCTCTTGTCTTCGAGGACACTACCCTGGAACTGTTTGACACTTACTTAGTCTATTACTTTTCAGCTCTAGGTTCACGTCTAACCTGTTATTCTCTTCTATACCATGTTGTCTAAGTATATCTTCTTCGCCCGAAGAATCTCTTCTGCGAAGCGTGCCACACAGTTCCGGGTGACCTCTCCTTCGACGATGTTGTCCGTGGAGATCTCCTACCTAATATCGTCTTGCTCCCATCTGTTGCAGATAAAGAAGGTATGACTGACATCGTCCGTAGCTCTCGGGCAGTACGGCCACTCTGGTGACCTTGGCCTTCCCAACTTTCTTCAGATAAGATCAAAAATATCCCTGTCCAGTCAGAAACTGGGTGAAGTAGTAGTCAATCTCCTCATGCTTCCTCTCCCCATAGGCCCATCTTCCACGCACCTGCTTGATGAGCCTTCTCGTCCAGCGACCTCGCTCTTTCTGTTCCCAAGCTCTCTGCCAGCTCACCATAATCTGGCTTCGTGCCTTTGGAAGACGATATTACTGCTACTACTACTACTACTACTACTACTACTACTACTACTACTACTACTACTACTACTACTACTACTACTACTACTACTACTGCTACTAATAATAATAATAATAATCATGATTAGGCCTATGTCTAATAGATTGCAGTAGATTTTAGATTATAATAGATTGTGATAGATGATAATCTATATATATAAAAGAGAAATACCACTGACTCACTGATTCATCATGAAATCTCCGAAACTATAACACCTAGAAACTTGAAATTTGGCATGTAGGTTCCTTATGTGATGTAGGTATCCGCTAAGAAGGGATTTTTGGAAATTCGACCTTTAAAGGGGGAAAAAGGGGGGAGAAAGTTTGCCTGACTGACTGACATAGAATCAACGTAGAACAAAAACTACTGAATGGATATAAATGAAACTTTGAACATAGCTTCATCATAGGTCTTAGGTGCTCACTAAGAAACGGTTTTAATAACTTTCACTCCTAAGGGGCAACCCCCCCCCTTGTATGTATGTATCTATGTATGTATGTTCCACATCTCCTCCTAAACCACTGGACCGATTTCAACCAAGCTTGGCACAAATATTTTACGCGACGGGAGAACCAACATAGGAGAGGTGTTTTTTCGATGGGGTCCTTTGGGGGGGTTCTTTGGGGTCTTCTACATCTCCTCCTAAACCACTGGACCGATTTCAACCAAACTTGGCACAAATATTTTACGCAACGGGAGAACCAACATAGGAGAGGTGTTTTTTCGATGGGGTCCTTTGGGGGGTTCTTTGGGGTCTTCCACATCTCCTCCTAAACCACTGGACCGATTTCAACCAAACTTGGCACAAATATTTTACGCAACGGGAGAACCAACATAGGAGAGGTGTTTTTTTCGATGGGGTCCTTTGGGGGGTTCTTTGGGGTCTTCCACATCTCCTCCTAAACCACTGCACCGATTTCAAGCAAACTTGGCACAACTATTTTACGCGACGGGAGAACCAACATAGGATAGGTGTTTTTTCGATGGGGTCCTTTGGGGGGTTCTTTGGGGTCTTCCACATCTCCTCCTAAACCACTAGACCGATTTCAACCAAACCTGGCACAAATATTTTACGCAACGGGAGAACTAATATAGGATAGGTGTTTTTTCGATGGGGTCCTTCGGGGGGTCCTTTGGGGTCTTCCACATCTCCTCCTAAACCACTGGACCGATTTCAACCAAACTTGGCACAAATATTTTACGCAACGGGAGACTCAACATAGGACAAGTGGTTTACGATACGAACCTTTGGGGGGTCCTTTGGGTCTTAAAAACTATTAGATCTGGTTACTATGGCAACCCAATAGAATAGATTCTGGTTACCATAGCATCGGTGGAAGTCTCCCGCGTAGGAAATAGCGCGGGAGTCGTCCGACGGGCCTTCCGCGGAGTTCATCCACGGAACCCGGGGAGTCTTAGGTCGGATCCCGCGAAAGACGGCGGGGCCAGAGTCCACGGTTCTTATAAATAAAGATATAGGTTATGATATCAAAGGTGGTGTATGCATCTTAAGAAACTTCTTAATAGTGTGTGAATTCAGAGTTGTTTCAGTTTGAATTTAAAAGTGGATAAGTTAAGATCGAAGTAAGTTATAAGCGAGTATAAAAAACAAAGTTTTGATAGCAAATGTATTCAGATCATAGTGTTCAGGCATTATAAATGCACTTGCTTCAGTTTGAATTTAAAAATTGATAAGCTGAAATCTATAGAGGTATTGTATTGTTAGAATAAGTTTAGGAGACACTAATTTAACAAATGCCTTATTTCAACATTAACACAATGAATTATAAAAGACAGTAAATACGCAGCGCGTGCAAGTACTGTAGACATTTTATTGAAAACTAATTTAGCTGTTCGCCCTCTCCCAGAGTTAGAAATCGAGCAGGAGCATCACGCGCAACAGAATTCTTACCAGATATAAGAATACAGTTTATGACATGTTCTTAAACAGGTGCGCTACAGAGTATTCCTCCAGTGAGAATGCGAACGTAACAATATAAGGAAGATTATACAATATACAAGTAATATAACGTTAGAACAAGAATAGGTGTCTATGAGCCTATGAATAAATTATGAACCCGAGCAACGCTGGGTAAATCGGCTAGATATAGATATCTATATAAGCCAAATACCACTGATCACACTGATCACGATATCTCTGAAACCACTGAATGGATATGAATGAAACTTTGAACATAGCTTCATCATAGGTCTTAGGTGCTCACTAAGAAACGGTTTTAAAAACTTTCAGTCCTAAGGGGCAAAAAACCAAATTATGAAATTTATCGCGGGAATTGCATACTTTGTAAATGAAGTGGTTGACATCTCAGTTTATTGGAAACCCTGAATACATTTAGTTCTCAGTTTTTAATCACTGTTTTAAATTGAAAAAACTTCGTTGTTTGCAGGTTTTTATAGTCGAGAAAATTTCGAAGTTCAATTAATTAATGTCCTTTTTTTTCTCGGAAACGGCTTTAACGATTTTCTCGAAATAAATAATAAATAGCTGTTGCTATGAATGTAAATAAACAAACTAAGAGTTGAGAATTTGTACAATCTATCTAATCCTATACTATTAAGCGAGCAATAATTGTACAATTACGTACAACGTGAAACTCCGTAGCGAAGCACGGGTATTTTGCTAGTAGTTTATATTTAATATAATAAATCATATTATTACAACTACATATTACTGTATGTTTAATGGAGAAGTATGATAAAGTTTAATACATATCGTAAGATAGTATAGTTTAATGCGTAATGATAACTTACGAAATAGGATGGATCGTACCAGTTATTTGAATGCATGGATAAACATTTTATTGTTTTCTGCTTTAAAATAATTTTCTATCCAAATATAGTTCATCATTATCGGTGTATATCAAGTAGCAATGATACTCTTCATCTTACATATATTTACACTCGCCTTAAGCATATGAGGTTATTACTTAGCAACAAGTAATTACTTTGCACTCACCAAGTCACAAGTACTTTCCTAATATATGTAATTTTACCCATAATTTTGCTTTAAAAGAAGTTATTTGTTTAAAAGCGTACATTGTTACTGGTGAGTAAAAGAGTCTTATTACCCTCTGTAGTTTCTATTGTTTTTTATTACCTGTTGTATGAAAGCCAATCAACTTGTATTTGTTATCTAGTAAGAACATAAACTAAGAATCATTTGTATCGAGCAGGGTAATTTATATAATTCTGTAAAAACTTTCTACAGTGTACTTATTAGTACTTCCTTTTTTACTGTTACTGCTACTGCTACTACTACTACTACTACTACTACTACTACTACTACTACTACAACAACAATACTACCTATACTACCTGTAATACTGCAGTACTACAGTAGACCTATTACTATCTGTACCACTAAAATGATGATGATGGTGGTGGTTGTGATGATCATAATTTTTGGGTATGGACGTGAAATGCAATTTACACACACGGGCAAACAGTCAGTAGTTTTTCTTCCGAAGCGTATCTGTAAAGAGCGGCTGCTTATGCTTGTGTATGCTCTGTAAATGTTAAACTCTGTAAATTGTGTACTGGTTCCAAGTTAGACTTCAAACCCTTGTAATTGTGGCGGTGAGACCAAGTGGCGAGCATAGTTAGACTTAATGTTGACGGAGTTAAGGTTTTTTAATTGCTTACGTGCGTGTTTAAGGAATCGTTTAAGAAAACCCTTTCCCGTTTGATTGATGTAAAAATAATTACAGTCATTACATGATAGTTTAAAGACGTCTGTTTTTTCCAAAGGCGTATTTTTACTTTGCCTAAGTTTTTTAATGTACAGAGTTTGGAGTTTACAGAGCAAATACGAACACAAGCAGTCACGGGTTTGTATTGAATGAGCAGCTGAACTTTAAATCGAATCCGCTATACGTAAACGCCATAAACAGCTTTATCAGACAGAGATGAACATCCGCTTAGTGGTCGACGAAACGTGAATAGGTGCGCATCTACTGACGCGTATACTGGGTTCCGACCAATGATGACTTCCGACGAGGCAAATTTTAAGATCTGTTGATGAAGCATATGCTTTGAAACGCGTAAGCAATATAAAATAAAATCATAAGGTGAACTGAAAAAGGTTAATTTTTCTACTCAGCATGGATGATAAACATTGTAAACATGCATTCTAAATATTCTTTTGACACTCAAAGAAAGTGTGCTCGGCGTCGTCCTTAATTCCCGAGCAGTACAGGCCATCGGGTCTATATATCCTATACAGGTATATAATTCGAAAATACACATGACCAATTAAAAATTGAGTCATATAGTAATCCCCCTCGTCATGCCGCCTCTCGGGCTACTGTCAAAAATCTGTAAGCGATCTCACGTCCACGTCCTCCGGCGCATGCCCCAAGCAGTTTGCCAGTCGGCTGCTTCGTATCCTTCGTATTGGCTGCTTCCTTCCCGACCTCACGGAGTTCAGCTCGCTTCCTGTACCTGTCCCAGCCACTTCTCGTTCCTCAGTACGTCCGTCCACACCTCCGGTCAATAGAGGAGAACGGACTGGGCAGCGATTACTAGATCTGGGGCTGCTGACACTGACCGTGAGCCTGCTTTTGGTCCCCAAAATTCAGACTACTGTCGACACGTGGTATTTTGTTACCGGCTTAGTCAGCACCACTACTTCACCTACTTGCGTAGGGAGTGTAGTAGAAATCCTTTTCTTCGTTAGGACTCACAATATGTGGCTTACTCAGTGGCAATCCGTGGTCCATCATCCAGCGTGACCTGAATGCCTCCGCGTGCTGCATGACCTGGTTCAGCTTGATGCGAACCTTTCTACGTCACGTGCTCCAAAAGTGCTGCGATCGTCTGCTTACCCGACTAAGAGCGTCTCACCCGCCATATCCAATCTTAAAGGACTGTCGTAATCAGCATTCATGAGTGATCGGTCCCTAATATAGAATTCTGGGCCGCTCCAGCTGTTACCGCTAATGCACGCTGTCCTTGGTCTAATTGAGAAGGGTGCGACTCTTAACATAGTCATCTGTCGATGATGATGATAATAATAATAATAGTGTTGCCTTTAAAGTAGAAGAGACTACTTCTGAGGGTTTTATATTTAGAAATTTAAATAGTTAAAGTTTTAAAATACTGGATCATGTCTGCTTTTACTTGAAGATGTCCATTTTAAAGCCCGAATCTTAAAATTAATAAGAATATCATAACCGTGAATTGTAAAATTCATGACAGCTTTTGTAAATCTGTAGGCGTTTAGATATTATATAAAGTAATAATAATAATAATAATAATAATAATAATAATAATAATAATAATAATAATAATAATAATAATAATAATAATAATAATGTCTTTTTTACTGTCTAAGCAGTGTAGAATTTAGGCAAGGGTAGGTTGTCCCATGTGATGTGGCCTGCGCCAAGCTTCAGTCTCCCATCATTAAACCCGGGTGTTCTGCCAGGTCATCATTTCCACAGGCTAAGCCGGTCTGTGGGTTTAAAAACTCAACTTGATTTTAATAGTGCTCTCGGCAGATTAGTAGCCATAACCACTGGTTACAAAGCTCCTAGATAAAAACAATAATATGTAAAACAATAACTATTCCCATACGTAAAATAATGACTATGTGGAAAAATTAGTTGTAAATATTATTTTTGAGTAATGAAAATGATTTGTTATTTTACATTAGTTAGTGATTTGTTACATATTACATTAGATTTTTAAAACGAAAACAAAAATTGCATTAAAGTCAAGTTTTAAAAACCCCTAGAATAAATTAATAAAAAGACATAGCTTTACAATAAGTTCTTTAAATATTTCAATATATTTTACGTTAATGTGATGTTGCTTACACAAAGTTTAAGCATATTGGCAAGATAACGATCTTTGATGTATAACAGTTACAGTTAAATCTTTCGGGACTGAAGCAGCTCATGAAGATTGCACAGTTTCTCAGTAGCTGTGTAATTGAGTTTTTTTCAGAATGTTAATGTTTTACTTTAAAAGCTACAGTGAAAAATATATTCTTACTCTGACAGTATAGACACAGAATGTAATTTGTGGTATTACAGTACAACTCATATTGATACATACCGTACAAAATAACTTTAAAAATGTATTAATTTAGAATTGCATAACGCAAACACACACACACTTACGCGTAATGCATGATACATATACACCACATTGATACACATAGGCCTACATTAAATTAAATTCTAATTATGAATATTACCTAATGAAATAATTTAGTACAACAGGGGAAAGGAGAACTGCTTTGTAGTTAATCTGATAGCTTGCAATCTCACAATGCGTAACGAGATAATGGATTGTAACAGACATTGTTATGAACAGTGGTTGTTGAGGATGAATGACATGATTGTTGCGTTCGTGTTCTATCAAGATAGGGTTTGATTAAAATTACAGTGAATAAGTTCTAAATTGTATTCTCATGTGGAAATAAAACGAAAGCTTAAGTAAAGTATCCATGTGTTAGTAAAGACCAAATCTTGTACTTAAAAAATATAATTTTCACAATGTTGCCATTATTTAATTAGGATGATAATTCAAACGAATATTGTCTTATACTGTAAATTTGCTGAATGCAGAAGTTGGTAGTATGTACTTTGTAAATATAAAAAATAATTAAAACAATTTTTTTTTAGAAAAGGAACTGGCTCCAAAAGAAAATGAAAGTACATGTTGTTTAATTAACAGACTTATTTCTATTTTAAGGCAGTATGAATCCTTTCTTACTTCATATAATTTCATTCAGAAAGTTGTTGACTTCTCCGACGGTACAAATGTAAATGAGACATCGCCACTGAAAAGTGCGCGTATCAAGAAAAATCAACATTACCAATCAGATGAGACAAGTTGAATTGGATTTTGTCGGGTAGGCCTACTGCGCACCTTAGTTTTCTGTTACCGTTTTGTTTGTTCGAAGTCAAAATATGTTTCAGGTTTTCCACATTACTTACTTATTTTTAAAACATGTAACACAAATTTGTGTGTTATAAGAGTTTTGCTTTCAACTTTCTGTGCATGAAAGTCAGACAATTATAATGCAATAAGTTTCTTCTTACCTAACGTTACCCTCACATTCCAAAAACTATCATAACAAAGTGATAATAATAATAGAAGTCAATAACAACAATAATAAAAACAATGATGATGAAATCCAACATACTATAACCAAGATGTGATTATAGGGCACTATATATTGTATAAAAACATCAGCATTTATATGTTTTATGGAATTACTCAAATAAATCTAAGTCCAGTGCTGAAATATTAAAAGTTATTTTGGTGTCACAGAACAGCGTTAAATAATTGGATTTTTAAGTCGAATAGATTAATGGTTGCTAACATCGCATACACTTTACTCTCCTGACACTGATTCTACACCAAGGGGAAATTTTGTCTGTTGATAATTAATAGTCATGTTTTTATTTCGATTCAACGCCCAAACGAAACGAATTCATCATAACATGTTTTATTTAGATAAAGAGATATTGTTTCGTATCTAATGTTGTACGAGAGTTTGCAGTTTATAATCGTTCAGTAAAATCTCAATTGTCCGACATAAACGGGCGGGCAGGAAGTAGGATACGTTGTGCACACTCATGTAGTGTCTCGTAATTCTAAATTTATGTAACTAAAAAAACAACTGAAAATGAAAATAATAAAATTTAAATTTATGAATGAACTCTTGACTTTCCTGGATTCTGTAACTTATCTTTATATTTTTTGACAAAAACTAGACACGACACCCGGACGAGCCACATACTAATATTTGGTTAGTTGGAAAATCAAAAGTTTATCTTTGGCTTGCCGTATAAGAAACATATTTTCGTATAAGTTCAAAATAATAGAAAACAACTAACAAACGAAGAATTAGTGGATTTAAAAATTACAGGAACGCAAACATAAGTAAAATTTGTAAATGAAAATAAAAGTAAGAAATAAATGGAGTTACAGCAAATAAATTGAACACACGGAGCTGTAAACACAATCGGTAATACTCGAGTTACAACACATTTGAATTTCCTGTAGTTGGAAGGAACGTTACGAGTGTTTACATTTACGTGTATCTGTTACTGATGATTAGTCACATCGTGAGTTTTAAATAGGTATAAATAGCTGCACTCACTGCCACCCAGCTGGCACCAAATAGCTTGAATGTAGAGGCTTCATTTAATTACTTACTCAAAACCCATCATTATTATCGTCATTATCATTATCACTGATTTCGTTTATGACATCGTTTCCGCTTGAGAAAATGTTTAATATTTTATTCAGAAGTCACATGACACAATGGGGAAGATAGGGAAGTCACATTGCGTATATGGGGTTTCCGCTCGTGTGCACTGCGTGACCTGAAAATTTACTAAAGTTAGAGAATTATGATGTTTAAACTTTTCTATTGTCAAAACCGTTATTCTCCATCGTTCCTCAAATTGTTAATTTCTTTTTACCATAAACAGAACCGTAAAAATTATAAAACTAATAATAGTATTTTTTTCAACAATTTAGTGAACTTTATAACTTAAATCGTCGTACTTTCGTTGATACTTAACGTAAGCGGCTCATTTTTACTTCAATTTGTAGCTTACTGTATCTGTAAGGCAAAGGAATAGTTAACGTTTTACTTCAATTTTTACATGTTTTAACAAAAAATTATTTGTCACGTTTGGTTAGAATTTTTTCTGACAGTTGGCCTGTGAGAAAATATTTTATCGTCACAGGCAGGTACATAGTGTAAGCAAATGAAATGATGAAAATCGATTAAATTTAATTTTAATTTAATTTTCAAGTCTTTATCTTAATGAATTTAGAAAATAATATTTTTTTGAACAGTAAGTACACGCGCCTAATTATGAGAATTACGCAATTTTTGACCTTTGTTTATAAAATGTAATGCCGTACGATTTTCTGGTACTCAGTCGGATAAAACGCAATGTCGGATAAGCAAGATATTATGACTATAATTATGATTTCGGGCAATTAAACCGCAGAGTACGCCGTAGTGTGTATGCATGCACGTGACTGGTTGACTGACGTCCCTCTTGCTATGTGCACGTCCACGCGAATTTATAGCCACGGTCGTACTTTACGGATGTGTAGAAACTTACTATAAATATTTTAATACTATGTTAATTTTATGCCATCTAAATTGTCCTATAACCCCTTTACTAAAAGAGTTTTGTTAGCTTGGTCTGAGGCTAGCTAACGTGTATTCGGAGGGGCACAGAATAGTAGAAGATAAACGCCAAACACACTAACGAATGGTGAGACACTTTATTTGTTTTGCTTCATTAATAGATGAAGCGGTAGAACAATATGTAGTTTTGAAATAAAACTATTACTGATACAAAAATGGTAAGGGAATAAATTGCCGTAAATAAACTTTTGTGAAACTTAGATCTTCTTGAAATATTATCTTATAGTAAAAAATATTGTTTTCTTAACGATATATTTTGTGAGCCGCGTTTCTAGAACGGTCATTTAGTTTCATATATAGGGACACGTGTAACGAACAACACGAAGCAAACATTTTCAAAGACTCGTCTATGACAATCAGACAGAATGTTGTAGACAAATGGACATTAAAAACAAATACGCATATTCTGAAAATAATGTCTCATGTGAACACACATATGCGTGACACGTGAAACACATCACGCACATCATCACATCATGTTCGAAAAACATATACAAAATTTAATTTAATTAATTCACTTCAATGCGGCCACAAGGTCATTCCATTGTAATAAACTACTGTTTACCTACAAGAAGGAAAATTTTCTCGTAAACAGTAAAAGTTGGGTTTTAATTTTAAGTAATTACACTTAGTAATTTAAATAAATATTACTAATCGCCATTAGAAAACGTAATTAAATTAAAATGCAATTTGATTATTACCAGTATGAAGATTTGAACTATTTTCTGTCTACAACGATGATTATTATAACGTATTATACTATATATTACAACATAATTGCGTATTATTAATGAATGATCGTATGAAATAAGTGCTATAATGCGTATAACCATATATGGTTAACCACATTTTATGAAATGCGTAGACGTTGCATTGTGCCTAGGGCACAACAGGTAAAACATTGTTTCCAGATCTTCTATCCTTTAACCCAAAATATTTTAAAACATTAGCTGATGTCTGTTGCAAATGAAGCAGGTGTAAATATAACGTTTCACCGATGAACCTAGACTTAGCTGAATTGAAATAACACGCGTGCAAAATAAAATTTCTGAAATGAATCATCTAATTACAGAATGTGTAATCACTTACGCGTAGAATAAGCTTACATACTTCACAGATAAAAATCACTGATAATCCAAAAGTTTTAGTCACAGCGCATCATCTATGACCGCTCTTAGAGGCAGAATTGAATTAGAGTAGAATACAATAGAAATGTTTATTTCCGTAGTACGTAAAACAATACGACAAAAAGTGACAGTTATTTCCAAATCACTCTTAAATAACTCATTAAAATGTTTTGAAGATATTAGAATTCAAATACAATTAAGAACATGAACTTGGATAGTATTCAGTGTTAAGTAAATCAGATTAAATTTTATCAGACAACAAGTCATAATTATTTGAAGAAATTTGGTAAATCTTTATAACATATTTGTTTTTAAATAATAAAATAAATATATAATATTTTAATTAAAATTAAATGAATAATTTTAATTTTCTTATATCTGACATTCATCTTTCCTATTTATTGGGTCCTGAGCTTGTTTCAACAGCTCCCAAGTTACTGAAGTAAGAAGTTTCATCAAACTACGAGTTTGATGTCTATTGTTTTATACTACTTGCTTTTAGCCCATTTACGTTTCCACATTGTGCTGAAGCTTTACACCCACCACGTTAGACAATTTATCTTACTGAATTGTTTTCATTGTCTTACTTAAATAAAGTAGCTTAGCTCCTCCTTCGATAGACAAGAGCCACTTCCATACAGTCGGTAAACTTCCGTAGTCAGACTAACTTATGAGAACGCATTTTGTAACACGCGAATTAGTTACTTCGTTTTGTTAATAAGAGATAACCCTAAAATTTTGGGAGAGACAGAAAACTGTCTCGTACCATTATTGGTATGTTACCTCCTACCAACCTGGTACGTATAGCCCATCGATCACTGTTTAGCGCTTGGTTGATGTTCCACGTCATTCTCAAAGCCTCTTGTCCAAGAAGACACTTTTTGCTCATTATTAGATAAACTGGATTCTGTTTTACTTAATGAATTGACTTGCTTAGATTAATTACGGACGCAAAGCACACCAAATTTTGTTTCTATGTATTTTTAAGAACTTTTCCTCGTATTATGTGTTTTCTTCTTTAAAAACTTCTTGGTTTCAGTGTTGTCAATAGTATTTAAATTTACAGCATATACACACTGTACTCAATACAAACGCCTAAATTCCTTTTCCTTTCAGTGTGTTAATAATTAATTATGTTGCTAGAAAGTTGATAAGTATTTTCATTAACTTCTCTGTTAGCTACTTTAGTAGCAAACTTGTTTTCACTACGATACGATCGTAGTATTCATAAATGACTACGATTATGTGAATTATATTAGTAGCCTTTTTGTTTTCTATAAAACTTTAAATAACTTTCATACAAACTTGATTGATTTACACAAAACAAATTTCATAGATATTTTGCACATGTCAGTAATCGTTTTCTGTTTCTCAGTTAAAAGCTCCGACTTCCAATCGCGGTTCTATACAGCTGAGACAGAGACTAATTAACAGGAGGCTGTAAACGTTATACTGCCTGCGAGTAAACACAGTTGCACGTTTGCTTTAATGTGAGGTTAGTGTAGACATTTTAACCTCAAAGGCGGTCTTTATTACACTCGTTCAAACAATTCTGTTTCAACTACATACTCCTCAAACAACGAATTTATGAGGTTTAATATTAATATTTTTCTCTAAAGTTTTATATATAGGCCTACAGTGATAGTAAGGGAAAATTTATAAGACTTGGTTGACTTGTTTTGCAGATTGAATACAAGTTCAACTTTACGAAATCATACTTTTTTCCCATTCACAAAATTACAAAGCTATTGGATTTTAGTTTGTTACACACGCGCGCGCGCGCTCTCTCTCACACATTGAGATTTACAGTCGTCGCTGTATAAAAAATTTCCTCCCAGAAAAATGAAATAAAAATAATAAATATGTCTAAAAATAATAAATACTTATTTTAGGAGATATTAATTCCTTTTACATAACTCCGAAATTTATAACTGCATTTGTTTTCATAATTACCTGTGTTTCCCAGAAATAAGGATTCATAATAAATTTTACTGCAAGACACTTTGAAACATCAAGAGTTCCTATTAAAAAAAATATACGTAATAAGAGAAACAGTAAACTTTCTACGAACATGTTCAAAGAATGGATCTTGACAGACTAACAGGGAAACTTTTTCACTATTTCAAAAAGCTCAAAATGTCAAATACGTGGTTCAAAGAAACAGAAAAAGACATAGAAGAATTCCAGATTACTCAAGAAGACATTAAAGTATGGTTGGCACTCGAAAGTAAATTAAAAAATGCTCAAGGTTTTCAGGAAAAACCGAAGAAGAAGACATATCCCATCTGGACTGACGAAAGGAGGGAGAGACATCGATCAATAATGAAGGAGATGTGGGAGAGGAGGAAGATAGAGGAGAAGAAGAGAGGAACCAGTTGAACCAAACGTAGTCAACGGTGGCCCATACGTAAAAAAGAGAAACAGTAAACAAATGAATTTATTATATGCCGTTGTAATGAAAATATAAATATAAATAATTACATTATAAATTGATATTGGCACTAAAATTAATTAGTTTTAGGAAATTAAAATTATATTGTAGTTTTTTAATTGAACACAAGTTTAGTTCTTAGGAGAAATTGTCCTAAAATACAAGGCACTGCTTCATTGTGTTTCCCATGGTTGGTATCAATTCAGCCCTTTGTAGCAGACTGTTATCTTGCTAGTCTATACTTAACTTTACCACTGAAATAATGTTCGTGTTTGTGGGATACAATATAGTTTTCGAACTTCATATTATATTTAATTGATTTGGCTGTTTTGTTTGAAAGTAAATTAAACTTTTGGAGTATTTTAACATGTTCCGATTGTCCAAATTAAAAATTATTGTAAAGAGATGTGCACTTCTGACTGTTTGTAAAACGTGTGAATAAATACTAAAAAATCGATACAAGACAAATGTGTCCTTAGCGAAAACCGATGCGATTGTTCTCGATACTTAAAACGAGTCTTCGCATAGAATTCATTTAATAAAACTAAATGTTTATTTTGTTGACGTTACTGATATTATTTGATTGGTATTTTTTATGCTATGTGAATAAAATAAGTAAACATTTAATTAAATAATAGATATTTATTCATATGAACATTTTAATATTTAATATACTGTTTACCAATTATCATACATTTGAATGCAAGTAGGACTGAAAAGGGGAATGAGTGGGTAGTTGAGTACAAGATAATTCGACACATTGTAACGACGTAACTGCATGGTTGGTACATTGAATAAAGGGGCTATACTTGTAATGAAAGAAGTCTTCTTCTTCTTCACTTTAAGGATTAGGCTTGCAGCCTGTTCCGTCTTCACAGCCACCGTTTTCTTGGTCTGCCTTCATCTCGTTCTCCACGAGGATTATACTGGATTATCTTTTTTTGTGTTCTCGAGTCACCCATTCTATATATGGGTTGTATCCAGTTTGCAATGGAAACAACGAACTGGTCCTGGAATCAACTTATTTCCCAATAATTTGCCCATTAACACTCCGCTGTTTGCTGACGATCAAGTTATCCTACAAGAAAACGAAAATGGATCACAAAAAGCAGTGACGTAAAGTGTCGTACGGAGACGCTGGAATGTGTAACACTTCACACTTTATCCCATTTTTTAAAGTGAAAATGTATTTTTTCTTTCAAAATTATACACAATACTGTATAACACACCTTATTACAAATAGTGATTACACCAGAGCAGTAGCAGTAGCAGTAACAATCTCTGGTTTACACATCTCTCAGTCCACACTTTTGACTCTGCCGCGATAAAACCGAATATATACGAAGATATCAATTTAGCACACAACAATACAGATTCCAACGAACGTCTGATTTTCGCTACCGACTTGACGACTTTGATCTTCTCTTGGTAAGGTTTCTACGCTGCTAAAAAAGGGCAAAGATATGAGAATTACTTTACAAAAAAATATGACAAGAAAAATAATAGGAAATAATGAAGAAAATAAACAACTAAAATTAATTAGCGATTAAGTAAAGCCATTAATTATAAGTAAATTTTTTCAAAGTATACAATCGTATACCGTGTCCATTTCGTCAAGTCATATGTTATCCTGTGTTACAATTAAGCCATTTGATAATTGTTGAATCAAAATATAACGCCTCTGTTATAAAGAAAACCCAGATGCAGTGTAGGCCAACTGTAGATAAGAATGACTATTATATAATTAAACAATTTTGTCGGAGTTCTTTGAAGCTCACGTCGCGTTGGGGCCTTAAAGTTTGCCAAATCTATTATATATGATTTTATATTTTTAGGACGTAATCCGCCCCATAATTACTACGGTAATAGAGTTTTGGCTGTACTTTAGTAAGTAAAAAACCAAAATATTTTATGTACAAATATTAAACAAAGATTATATTTAAGCAGATATTAGTTATCTAATTCATTGTGAAGGAAAATAACTGAAACACCATATAATATACAATTTTTTAACTAAAGTAAACAGACGTGAATCAATCGTTACTTTTCATATTAGGGTATTTTGCATAAAATTAATACAAAAAATTCGACTACTGTATTTTTATAGTTAAGTCTATAAAAAACTTAATGCCAGCACGACAAATAATTCAGTCCTAGCTTCTAACGTTTAATGAATACTTTGACGCCTATATCAAATAACTTATACAAATATACATACATAAATTATGTATAGTCTTTTTGCAGTGATAGCTTACAGATGTTTTGAAGGCGGTCAAAATGTTCAAGGGGCGCTGACAGGTACTAATGTTGTCAAATGACTAAAGATTCCAATTTTGTATCTTAAATGGAATTCGTAATAAATTGTTTCACCTCGTACAATTCCTTTAAAATTTCGATACTTTTTTCTAAAATTTTCTAAATTTTTATTTTAAAAATTAAAAATTGTTGGTCGGTTTTCTAAAATTCGGATATTTTAAAAACTAGATACTCCATCCACAACTGTTATAAAATTTTCTCAGTGTGACAAGATATGGATTTATACAACTATCAGAAACTTTTGATCCACTTTTAAAGCTCTGTAGTATAAAAATTTTGAAATTTGCAAAACTTGATTCAGATTTAGATACTATATTCAGATGTTGGTCAAAATTCTCTTTAATTTGTTACCCCACAAAATTTATCACCACGAGTTAAATCTGTGAACTCATTTCGCTGGTTTAAATATGTAGAAAAAAATCATACTATGTAATAATCATACTGATTTTTCTGTGCTACTTTTAAAAATGAATTTTCTTCAAATTACAAGCATAAAAGATTTTAAAACAATAAACTTAAACCAGGAAAATCTTATACTGCTCCTGTCAATAACATTATACAAGTATGCTATTTTAAGAATAGGTAGGGCGTGTTGTTAATTTATAACTTTGGAATTAAATGTGTTCTTTTGTAAAAGGGTGAAGCTAGTCTTTTGTTTCAGCGTAGTTAGTCTGACAAATTGCTTGCCAGTCACGACTCCTGGGCTGACACAACTTGGAATTCATTAACGTTTTACGCGTAGTCTCGCTTTTCCCAATTAACTTGTTGCCATCTTACGTGTACTTATTTTCAGCTTATATAGCATTGCAAAGCCAAATCCATAAAAGACTGCTTAGCCTTAATTATGTAAAAGTATTAAATTTAGGAGTAACTTAATTTTACTGAAATCACTCATTAAGCGCTACTGGCTTGTTAATCAGAATATACCTCACCTGCTTTTATATTTTAATTAACAATTTCTGGAATACAGACTTAAAGGATATAAACTGTTGTTCATTGTAGATGAATACCTCAAGTATTTCAAAACATGAATAAGGATTTAAGTAGGTCTGAGTAACAACAGCGCACTTGTTACAGGTAGTCACACATATATGATTTCTTTTAGTAAGGGCAGTTAAAGTAAGCAACAGTAAAATAATGGACTTTATGTCGCATTTAAATTACGGTATGGTTAATCTTAAATTTCTCACTTCATTTTGTGTTTAAGTAACAAAGTTACTGTACAGTTAGAGACGCTTAATACCATTTAATAATCTGTTTTTTAGTAAATTAAACGTAATAACGTTTATTTATTGCCAATCAATTCTTTTTTGTAATTTTTGTGTGACCATGTTTAAAGTACACGCCCACTATTGCAGACGACTTTTCATAATAGTTTATGTACTGATCAGACATTTATAGTCGTTGTTAAACACACAGAGGAATACACAGTTGTCACAGAAATGGTTTATCGCGAAAATTTCAGAAATATACTCCTCCAGATGTTTGATAAGTAGATTACAATAGGAACACGTTAACAAAATAATAAAATTGGCGTAATTATTGCACAGATATAATATAACTGGTATTAAAATTATATGTTGTTTATGTACAGATATGTTTTTTTTAAGGAAAGAATTATTTATTGAAACCTTTATGCCAGATATGATAGTTTAAAAATTTTACACGAGGGTGCATGTATAGGCTATGTGATAATGTGCGGCAAACGCATATGTGCGTGTGTGTGCGTGTGTGTGTTTCCTAAAATTAAGGTGACTCGTATTTGAAGATATTTTATGTATTACATATTTCCTGTAAATGTCAATAGACTTTAATTAATGGAGAAACACAAATATTTTGGATGTAGAAATAATTTGTATCGTTTTCCTTGTAGTTGTGTTTTGTAAAATATTTGTAAAATAAAAATATGGGAGACATATTTTCATTTGTTGTAGCTGTATGACTGAAAAAAGTGGTCATAAATATTCATCACCGATCGAATAATTCTCTGAAATCGGAAATAAAATCAAATATTCACACAAAAAAGCTTGTTTCATAGAACCTTAAAGACAAATTAAAATAAGCCTATTTATTAAAATTTTTGTGTTAGGAAAAACAACACTGACTTTAAATTGTCTTTTACTATTAAATTCTACATACATTTTTTAAAACGAATTTGGTAAAACATATCGCTGACACTTATGTCATCTGGTTACTCGCCATTCTGTCAAAGAGGTGAAATTTCCTGGTATTATTTATTAGGCCTATTAGGTTGCATGACCATATGAAAAGGTTAGCGTACCCTCAGAATCCGTAAGTGTGTAAAATAAACTATTGCAGACGACTTTTCATAAGTAAGTTTATAATAATATCATAATCCAAGTTGTAACAAGACATATGAGCCCAATATTTCAGTAACCAAAATATTAACACATGTCATAATAATTGAGTCAACGAGACACACCAAGTGTTTAATCTAAAATGCCAAGAATGAAACTACATGAACAACTCATCGAGAAGAATAAACTCACAAACACAAGAGTTAATAAAAAGTAATGGTAAATAACAAATATAATAACATTATAAGAAGAAAGAAGATACAGTAAATAGTGAGAATGCCACAGGAACCAATAACCCAATAGTTTCGGTCAGTAAGGAACAAATGAAAACAAGGAAGAAACATACTACGAGAAAGACACCTAACAACCATGGCATAAAATATATTAATGTAATGTAAGGAAGAATTAGAATTGTCTCATAATTATAATAATCGTTTGTCAAGTAATCAAAAAATCATGTAAAATAGAAAAAGGAAATAAATAATGAATTACCAGTTGTCATTAATAATATTAGACTTGAAAAAACAAGGTTAAAAGATGTAAATTTGTATCAACTTAATACACCCATTGTTGCTACAAATAATAAAACCACATAACCTAAATACAGGTACTCTCCACCTAATTTCATATTTAATAGTAGGTAAAACATACCAAAACTAAAATATTTTGTACTCCAAATCAAGTAGAAGTAATAAGGTTTCTACCAATACCAATATCAGATACCAAGAGTAGTTTTTATATAAGAATTCAAGTAAAGAAGGTGAACAAAACCAGCCAAAATGAGATTCACTATGTGAAACATGGACAAAACCACATTGTAATGCTAAATAAGAATAACAAAAGGATACCTATGTAATAAGTAACATGTAAAATGACTATTATAATAGCATAAAAGAATTATAAGCAAGGACATAATGTGTAATATGAATAATTAAGCACACCTGTCTTATGACACCAGATGTAATTACTATTATCCAATGCTATACGCTAAGGAACAGACTAGTGTGTTAAAAAACACAAGACTAACTATCAGTATACTACTACTAGTAAACTATTCAAACTAAATAATGGTCTGAAAAGACACTACATTCCCAAATAAGAGTTAAATTAAAGGTACACTTAATAGTGGCATATAGGGGTCATATTAATGACAAAAATACCAAGGAATAACAATACATTCCAAACAAACAAAGACAAACAGTAGTTGTAACAACTCAATGTTTACAACTGGGGCAACACAGAAGTTACCCAGATACCTTTTATAATAAGTAATTTGTAAATACAATTGATAGACTCTTAGGCTAAGTCAATGGTAGCATAAGCACTACATTTTGTCATTAAATATAAGTAACAAATAAGTGAGAAATGTTGAAGGACTTGGAAGGCATGCTCACAAGGAGATATGATTGCCATTAAATAGTTTTAGTTTAGGAATAAATACAATTAATAGTGAATAGTGTAATGTGATGATCTCAAACATTAACTCCCTTAATAATGAACGAAAGCACACCATGAGTGAACTCTAAATAAAGAGCCAAGTGTTACAAATACAGTGATAAGCTTAGATTTTAAATCTATGCCATAATAAGAAAGTTATTACTATTATAAAATATTTGTGTCAAACCGAGCAAATGTATATAATCTCAAACCCAGACTCCCCACGCTAAGAACAACAATTAAAATATTGCGCGGAGGGGGTATGTGCATCAAATTAAGGATCGTCAACCAATCAGATCCAAGAAATTAGCCAATTTTACAACGATCACAGGACGGAACGGCAGATTGAGATGCCATTTCGAGACATTTTTTAATCAACTGCTGAGGGAAGCAGACGGCTACTCGTCACCGCAAGGAAACAGCTGTTTACATAATTTGTGCGCGTCACCGTTGTCAACAAAGCAACACAACCTAAATTTGTGCCAACATAACTACACTAGTATTGAAGATGTTTTAAGTGTAACAGTGCGTTAATAAGGATTGCTAAGTGTATAATCCATAGCAATTCCGGGATTTAATTTAAAAAAAGGGAGTACAGTGATTTTCTCAAAATTAGTTAAGTATTTGAAAAGACGATATAATCGAGCCACATTCTAATAATGTGTCTAAATAAAGTATGTAGATTATGGTGCATTATTAATATTATTTAATCAACAGTGCTAATGACAATCCTCAACTTAATTTGAATATTCTATTTTTAAGAATTTTGCAAACAATTAATCATTTATTATGTATAAATACTGAGTGTGATATAACCACACCTGATTAAAATTGTTGTTTACTAAACATAGATCAAACCAACAAGCATTCATAAGCGATTGAGAATTGTCAACTGTATGAAGCAATTAACGAAAGTTAATGAAAAATACAAATGCTATTTATGTTTTGTTATTTAGGAAGAGTCTACTACTATTACCATTTTAATGTTTATGTCTATTATGAATAAGAAACTAAGGTTGTCAAGCTATATAAATACTTACAGCTATACAATTACCTTTTATAGAGTCAAATGATGATTCAGATGTTTCATTCAACAACACTGTTTCAAAATATTATTTTATTGTTCACTTTGTAAATGTTTTATCAAGAGTTATTTTAACGTTAAAAAAGTTCTTTAATTCATTTATTGTCGGTTGACTAATAATTTAGTTAACCTAAAATGTCCAAAGCAGGTATGGTCATAATTTCGAAATGTTAAATATTAAGAGATGATTGAGTTGTAATCGTCTTCAACCTGCCTAATAACGGTAGAATAAGAGTTCTAGTAAATAATTTGGTATTCTGCAAGCTAAAAGAACCCACATATGAAATAATTTATTTAACTAAAAAGCATTTTAATCACACACTGACGTTGTAAATCAGTGTTACCACCCTGAGACAAATTTTATGAAACAAACAACTAATGTTATTTAACTTTGAATTAAAATGGTTAATAATACTTTAGATCATTAAAAAGGAGTGTTAAACAGAATAAATTATCATTTTATACGAGTAAACGGAGTCAGTTAGTTCATTTCAGTAGACTAGGTTTTCAGAATAGGTGAACGACTCTTATTGGATAGCCCGACACGCCGCGGCGAATTTGAATACGGTAAGTCAATCTACAGATTAGATTGCTACATCGACCCTGCAAGATCGACAAGACTCACCACAAGTAAGTGATCATTCTTACCAAATATTTATGCTTTCAGCGAGGAATCTACGTCACCATTTCGCCTAGTCGACGGAAGAATAACAACTTAAAATAAATTAACCGAAGTTTAAAACACTTCGCTAACTAACTTCCAGTGCATTCATCGGATTTATTTACATTGGATTCAATGAACGACTGAATTGAATTAAATAAATCAATAAAAATAATAAAAATAAACTAAAAGATATTAAAATTTGAAAACAATTAAACAGGTTTAACACCACCGGTAACCGGTAACGTTACAAATTAAAGGATAAAACGTATTAACTTACTTGTTAAAACAAGTGTGTATACACATTATTTATAGTCTTCATTTGATACACTTTAGAAATATCTTCATAAGCAAAGAATTTTCTGTTGCCACAAGTTTAAAACAAGCATTCAGGTTGACCTAATTGCTTTAGATGTTAATTTCAACCAGTCGTCTAGCTTTCCTTTTAATTTACTTTTTACTTTGATAAATCAGGTATCGTTTCCTTAGTTTTTAGTTGCACATTACACTTATAACCAAAACAGTCTCGTACACGATTCAAGTAGAGGATCGTCCAAGACTACAGAATTTTATTACTGGAGCTCACAAAAGTTGTGTACGTGAAACTTCACAATAAACATCGCTACAATTAACAGTCTGTAATCAGTTTTCAACAAAGAATTGAAGATCTCTTTATTTTTTATAGCAAGTCTATTTTTTTCATATATAATAGATTTTAGGTTAGTTGTCTCCAAGTCGCTTATATTAATATAATAGATACTTACCATATATCCGTCGTGCGACTTCGTTTTTCTTGTCTTATGACGCGTTTCGGCAACGAATTGCCATCTTCAGAAATCTTAATCACTCATTAGAGATCGTTAAAAAATTTAAAAACACCAAAATCATTACAGTAAAAGTGCACTTTTATGACATTGGAAAATCACATACGCGAACATGAAATTTTATGTTTCTCGCGTGGACATTATCGATCGACTGATTCACTGTTTATATAGCCACTGATAAACCTGTTTTGCTTATTATAGCCCGTGTGTACTGTGACTTTCTATTTACCGGCGCCCGTGTGCAAGTATTGCCGTGTCGTACAATATGTTATGTGAAAATGTAAGTTTATCATTCAAGACATAATCACTGTTGATTTTGACGGCTTTATATATTTCATATTCCTCAAGCGCGTCCATGTATTTTCCTTTCCTGCAGCAATGCAAGGGCTGGAAATTTGTCTCAAAATCACTGTAGTTATGATTACATAGTATCAGGTGTCTGGCAAAATTAGATGTTGTTTTATGTAATTCCCTTCTGGGAAGATGTTCGTTATATCTTTCTTCAAACGGTCTGCCTGTTTGGCCTATGTAGAACATATCGCATGAGCTGCAATTCATCTTGTATACGCCGGTTCTTTTTCTTTCTGGTATACTGTTCTTCCGGCTAAGAAGTCTCTGAATGCTGTTATTTGTACGGAAAGTTACAAATACATGGTGTTTCTTGAGTTCGTTAACTAAAATATTTGGTAAAATATTTGTGTAATCTGCAGATATGTATTTATTAACCGGAAGTGTGTTATCATTGTTCGACTTTTTTAATTTCTTCTCTTTGTGTATACTTATTAATTTATCCACTAATGAACTTTTATATCCGTTAGCCGCTGCTATGTGCTTGATGGTATTAACCTCTTCATTGTAGTCTTTTTCACTTAACGGTACAGTTAGCAATCTATGCACAAAACTATTGTAAGCTGCCATTTTATGCGAGGTGGGATGATATGAATCGGCATGAATTTTGATGTCCGTTGTTGTGGCCTTTCTATAGATTTTAAATTGAAGTTTTCCTTCGTTTTTTAAAATGGTTAAATCTAATGGTTAAATGATTTTCCAATGTCGTAAAAGTGCACTTTTACTGTAATGATTTTGGTGTTTTTAAATTTTTTAACGATCTCTAATGAGTGATTAAGATTTCTGAAGATGGCAATTCGTTGCCGAAACGCGTCATAAGACAAGAAAAACGAAGTCGCACGACGGATATATGGTAAATATCTATTATATTAATATAAGCGGCTTGGAGACAACTAACCTAAAATGTATTATATTGAAGCCCGTCAGGCAAGTGTTGTCTATAAATACAAAAATGTTAAAATCAAAATGCTAAAAGTTGCACAAAACATTAAATTTAATAAAATGTGTATAAAAATGAATATCATACCAAAATATGCACGCATAAATATTAATTCAAGAACACCGGCGGCACTCAAGACGAAACAAATAGCAGAAAAAATGTGGTTAACACAAGAAATTAGACAATTATACAAAACAGGTTAAATACGGATCTTTATAAAGCGCATTTAGAAATGTTAAAGGAAATTCACCCTGCAGTTATAGGTATTATCATGACCAAAATTAACGCTTTAATATCCAATTATTTTTATCATAAAGTATTAACCCATAATAAGAAAATACTAAATTTATATCGTATTCAGCATAAAAAAGAAAATAGACCAATAGAATGTAAACATGTGTTCTATGAACGTGTAACGAATACAACCAACATAGATTTCACTAACCAAGAAATAAACACGCTTAATAAAGGTCTGAAATATAATGTACCAAGATTTAATACGACAAACGAAATTGTCCATGAGGTCGTTAACGCTGAAGCTGCAATTAAAAGATTAAATGGTTCCGTTGCACAGAATGAAGCAAGGGTTTTTATCAACAACAAACTCAATAACGTAATTAATAGTAATAAATGTAAAAGTCAAAACAATTTTTTAAAAAGTAAATATAAGCAGGATATCATGAATCTTAAAACCATAAAAAGTAAACTTGAGAAAAATGATGCAATTATAAGTAAGGCAGATAAGGGTGACACATTGGTGGTCATACAGAAAAGAGAATATACTCAAAAGGTATTTGATTTCATAAATAATAATAATATTAAGAAAATAGACCGGGATCCCACAAACGCTTATGTAAAAACTTTGAATAACACCATTAATCAATGTAATTTTTTGTTAGATGAGAAAACACGCAGATATTTAAAACCAATTAATGCCACGGCACCAAAATTCACAGGACTACCTAAAATCCACAAGGAAAGTACACCAATCAGACCAGTAATAAACTACACCACAGCTCCCGGATACAAAGCTGCTAAATTGTTAGTGACTTTAATTAAAAATAATATCAGGATAGCAAATAATTACAGTATAAAGAACAGTTATGAGTTTGTTGAAAAACTTAAAAAGATAGAAAAACTACCACAATATAAATTGGTATCGTTAGACGTAACTAATTTGTACACTAATATCCCCGTGAGGGAAACTATAGAAATTGTAAATAACAATTTAAAGGAAGTAGCTCAACTTAGCATGCAAAAAATCAACGAACTTATAAAACTACTTACAGTCGTCTTAGAACAAAATTACTTTACATTTGACAACGGGTTTTTTACACAAGATGACGGTCTGGCTTTGGGTTCGCCACTGTCAGGACTATTAGCTGATATATATTTAAATTATTATGAGAATATAGACATAATATCGAATAAATTATACAAGAATAAAATCATTTTTTACTGTAGATACGTCGATGATACGTTTATGATATTTAATGGAACAAAAAGACAAATACAAAACTTAAATAGTCACATAAACAGCATACACCACAAGATTAAATTCACATCTGAAATAGAAGAAGAAAATCAATTAAATTTCTTAGATTTAACCATTTTAAAAAACGAAGGAAAACTTCAATTTAAAATCTATAGAAAGGCCACAACAACGGACATCACAATTCATGCCGATTCATATCATCCCACCTCGCATAAAATGGCAGCTTACAATAGTTTTGTGCATAGATTGCTAACTATACCGTTAAGTGAAAAAGACTACAATGAAGAGGTTAATACCATCAAGCACATAGCAGCGGCTAACGGAAATAAAAGTTCATTAGTGGATAAATTAATAAGTATACACAAAGAGAAGAAATTAAAAAAGTCGAACAATGATAACACACTTCCGGTTAATAAATACATATCTGCAGATTACACAAATATTTTACCAATTATTTTAGTTAACGAACTCAAGAAACACCATGTATTTGTAACTTTCCGTACAAATAACAGCATTCAGAGACTTCTTAGCCGGAAGAACAGTATACCAGAAAGAAAAAGAACCGGCGTATACAAGATGAATTGCAGCTCATGCGATATGTTCTACATAGGCCAAACAGGCAGACCGTTTGAAGAAAGATATAACGAACATCTTCCCAGAAGGGAATTACATAAAACAACATCTAATTTTGCCAGACACCTGATACTATGTAATCATAACTACAGTGATTTTGAGACAAATTTGCAGCCCTTGCATTGCTGCAGGAAAGGAAAATACATGGACGCGCTTGAGGAATATGAAATATATAAAGCCGTCAAAATCAACAGTGATTATGTCTTGAATGATAAACTTACATTTTTACATAACATATTGTACGACACGGCAATACTTGCACACGGGCGCCGGTAAATAGAAAGTCACAGTACACACGGGCTATAATAAGCAAAACAGGTTTATCAGTGGCTATATAAACAGTGAATCAGTCGATCGATAATGTCCACGCGAGAAACATAAAATTTCATGTTCGCGTATGTGATTTTCCAATGTCATAAAAGTGCACTTTTACTGTAATGATTTTGGTGTTTTTAAATTTTTTAACGATCTCTAATGAGTGATTAAGATTTCTGAAGATGGCAATTCGTTGCCGAAACGCGTCATAAGACAAGAAAAACGAAGTCGCACGACGGATATATGGTAAATATCTATTATATCTATTTTTTTCATTTTTTTGTTACAAAACTGAGGTGGCGGCTTAATGTCTTTATACTAGACAGATGAAACTGTACTTTGAAACTTTTTATTACTTTGATTTAATAGAAGCCAGTGTGGTTTGACAGAAAATATGTAATTCACATTTAAGTGTACAGTAAGGAAACAAACAAACAACTAGAGTTGTAACGATTGAGTTTATTAAAGATTAAAGTTAAACAATCAATGAGAGTTGGTGAGATTGCAGCGAAGATTAAACCATGGTTTGTGTTAATATTAGTTATCGTTGATGCGTTGAGTTTTCAATGTGGATCTTCAATTACATTTAGGCCTATACCGTCAAAGAATTGGACTTAACATATTTAATTATATAAGGATAACGACTGAGTACTGCATTGAAAGTACTCAAGAATACTCAACGGTCTTCAGTAGTACTCAATAATACTATCAAATTACGACAGCGATTAAAGTACAATGTTGGGGTGCCGCTGTCTGAATGACATTAATAAGGTAACAGTTAAACATTGTTATTTGCGTGAGGCGTCTCAATGCTCTGGGGTGTGTGCGTTGTCTGCATCGAATTCCGATGAACGCCAGTTTCCTTCGGCGCAGCGCGATGATGTGCTCGAAGCACAAAAACGTTTACACGATTGGTATTCAGGTAAGGGTTTGCGCGGTTTTGTTTGCACTGGCCTGGCACCTCGTATGGGGTGCGGCTCCGCGGCTCCGTTAAGGTTTCAGCCACAGGAGCTTGGAGCCGCGGCCGCTGTATGACGTCGTGTCGGTACGTTGCTACGCCGAGACAAACGGCAGCACTTGCATATTCTTGCTGATTCCCATACCACACGAGAGCACTGTAGAGGCAGGTCAAACAGGTCCTGTTTCTGTTGGTGTTTGTATGCACCGGCTTGAGCCCACGAATCACTTACGGTTACGTGGTTCCCTTATGATTCATTCAAACGAGCCTAAAGCCGTCCTAGAGTACAGGAGTAGGCGCACCTACCGGGTGCGTCGGTTTAGTGCCACGTAGATGCCGTTAACATCCGCAAGGAGATGTGACACTAGAGCAGTCGAGGAGGCTCGAGCAGGTTCCGTTTCCTCTGACGCTGAAGCAGACGCTGAGGTAGCCAAGCTTGGGGAAGCGCAAAAGAATCACTGGAGATTAGAGAGTTGGTGGTTGGCGCAATCGGATCTTGCCACATATAGTCTAGAGGGTGATCGACAAGTGCGCTCGAGGGTGTTTGTCAGGTACCGGGGGACGATACGTTGTCCACGCTGTTTAGCTGACGACCTTGGGGGAAAATGGTTTTATCGGCCTTTGCAAAAGGAATATTTCCTAGAGATTGGATGGAGTACTCTGAAGTCCTCCACCGAAGCAACACGGAGTTCCTGACATACCACGAAGTTCCGGGACACGTTTCAAAAATGAATTTTTACTTTTTGTATTAAATTGTATCCGCAATTGGAAACTTGTGAAATGTGGCTGTGGATCGTAATCACCACACTCCACGTATCTGTGCAGCGCCTTCAATTCTTGTATTTGTACTACGCGCTTGTCATGTTTTCCTCACGTAACACAATGTTTGCTACAAATTAAGTAACTATAAAAAAATAAACAGTAATGAAGGAAGTACGACTCAAGATACAGCAATGTTATCTGTTTGCAACAGGAAAAATACAAATTAGTAACGATTTTCTCTGGAGTTACGTTTTAAGTGGCTAAAAGGAATGGAAGCAGTCAGTTTTATTTAATTCAACTTAAACACGCTTGAAGGAATATGAAATCTTACTATTAAATTATATAAGCATTGTTATTTTAAACCTGCTCTGCTTCCCTTGTTACTAGAAACGATAATAAAACATTTGCGGTGCAACGAGATTCTGTCCATAGATTCCTTTGACAGAGTTACTTTATTCTTATAAAAACCGTCTCTTGTGCTGTCTGTCTTGTAAGACTAATTTCATTATAAGCGTACCACTTCCTGTTAGTAACGTTTTCTTAACTGACGGTTTATGTTAGTTCTGTTACAACTGATTTGTTGCAAAAACGGTTTTGTTGACTTTCAAAACTGTCTGACGTAGAACATCAGTCTGAAGTAAAATCTATTTATAAATATATTCATGTAAATACATAGTAACGAGTATCATGTTCCAACAAGGTGTAACCGTTTTTAGTATGGTGTGCTTTATTACCAACGTTTTCTTGTTTCCCATTGATACGACAGAAAAATAGGCCTATAATACTTGCTTCTCTCTGAACCCCGCGCCGGACCAAATCTTAGGTGTTTAGCCTCAACAATTATTGAGTTCCGTACGCTCCATGAGTGAATGAAATCCACGCTGGCAATTAAATTATAAACAATAGGAAAGGATTGATTGAAAATTTCCAACAGCTACCTACACGGTAATCTTGACAGCAGTACAGTATTAAACATTTTTATAGATATTTGCGCTGAATGACCATTAGAATTATAAGCTAACGTACAGTGAGGATTTAGGTTTTGAACTGCTGTGTCATAATAGCTGGCAGGGACTATTATGTATCGAAAGCATATTGTCAACTGTTTACAATGATCTAAAGTTCACACATAGCCTAATCATGTTCAGTGAAAATCAACATACGTTATTTATTTTCACACCATTTTTTCTTAGACAAGAAAAGTTTACTTAATCCGGATTAAATTAAAAAAAAATAAGCGAATAAGCAAAAAATAAATAAATAAAATGTAAAATGTGCGTTTGTACATCAGAGAGAAAAAAGAAAAAAATTTCTGCTTTGTGCGGTTGCCTAAAGAGCAACGTTGGGGATTATTGGTTTTGAGAGGCCTCTGTGTTTTACTTTAATACAATTTTTCCTGACTATTTTAACGGATTAGGAACAAAGAGTTGTAAATAAGACTTTTAAGTGATCAGTAGGCGTTATCGATTACGAGATTTACAAATGCGTTCACATAAGTATTTCTTTTACATGTTAACACTTTCTTATAACGTAGTACGCTTAATGTTACTGTTAATTTCCTAACCTCATGAGTAATATGGTTTTGTTGGAATTACACGTTTCTGTTGTAATAGTCTTATATATTATTAGAACTTATATAATATATAATATGTATATAATATAATATATAATATCAGTTTCTATTTAAGTAACTCGTCGTTTCTTGCAGTAATTATATAAATTTGTGATGTTATTCAATTGTTTCTTCTGCAAGTAATAAATAATATTAATTAATATTAAATAATAAGTAATATTCAATTATTACTTGCAGAAGAAATAATTTAATAACATCAAAAATATATAATATATATAATATAATATATAATATACAATATATAATATGTAATATAAAATATTATTAATAAATTTCAGAATCTTTTACTGTATTTTTTCTTATTGCCTTAAGATTACGAACGTTCATAACATTTAAACGTAAAGATACAAACCTGAGTGTGGGTGGATTCCACACACTGATTTCGATACATGTATGCACATACGCACACGCGCGCCCGCTAGCACAAACAAACACACGTTTATTTGACATCACATCATATTATGTGATACTACGGAATATGAAAAGCATATTGTATTTTATATCGTATTTCAGTAGACTAACTTTTGTTGGTAAAATTTTTAACAACATGCCATTTTGTGCTTTCTGCTGTTAACTGAACCAACAACAGGTGTAATTAGGACGTGTAGCGAAGTAAGGTTACAAATTAAGTTGATTGATGAAATTCTGGAATTGTATGTGGCATGATTATGATTATAATATTACGAGCACATTATTGAAATATACACAATTTAGTTTCACTATAAAAATTGTTTTAAGTAAGATTGTGAAACAGATTGCTTTTTATGTTGTGTATATTTTATGTTCATATGGTCAAACTGGAATCGTTTTATCTAGAATAGACAAATTACTATTTTTTTTTTACATTATTATGCGTTCTTGTTTGAATGCTTTGGAATTATTTCACGTGGTGTAGGAATTAATTTAACATTTGTGGACGAATGAAAAGTCTATTAAAATGTTGTCATGTACATCTTATCACTCATTCATATACATCCATAACGTATAAGGCCTATCTAACTAGCGTTGCTTCTTTTCATTTTTGTTTAATCATATACATACTTTTCTACGTGCGTGGTGTTCTAATAAAAATATCTGCTTCAAAATTCTTCATAATCACTTAAATGATACGACTAAGTTTGAGCTAATTTATATAAATAGTACACAAAATTATGTAACCTTCCTCCCCACTCATTAATGACATCATTGCATGCCTGGACCTCTACTTGATTTAACTGTCAAGAAGCAGAAAATATTACCGTCGTTAGTGTGTCCAATAAGACAATACGAAATAGCAATGAAAACAAATATTTTTTCATCATTTCAAGATGTGTTTGTATGTAGTATACACAAAGTATACATTTAGCTTCATGTATTGAATTTTAATTTTTCTGCTGTTTTTATTTTATATATAAAATCTTATTAGACAAACTGTGAAAAGTAAAATGCTATATGTTCTAGAAAAAACTTGATTTTTATAGTACAGTATTAAAACCAGTTCATATCATTATTTCGCTTAACAAGTGTTATTCTGTAGCACATATTAACCCAATTTTTCTACAATTTGTTTTTGATAAGATCATATATACACATGTATTCATTTTATAGCCTAAATAATTATTTACATTATCAAAATTTTTTGATCTTAAATTATGTACATCTCCATTTCATTACAATGACAATATATCTGCCTAGGTAGTTATGATTTAAAATTGTGCCCACTTTACCTATCATTTCATCATGAATTCTTCTTTTTAATTTTTAACTTGGTTATAATTGTATTAGGTCGGTCTATTTAGATCGTCAAAAAGTCTACTGAAGACCACACCGGCTCTCGTAAATGAAATAATAAAATTACGTGCCTATACAATTTTCCGGTTGTAATAGAAAAATCAAAAATATTTTTATTGTTAGATCACGCAAGTACTGTTGAATGTCACCTTTAAAATAAGGTTAGGTAAATAAACCTGTTGTTCACTTACAACAACAATCAGCTACTCCGATCGCCTTTTACATGAATACAGTGATATATAAACAAAAGTTAACGTGGATAACAAATGTACGTATGTGTTACTTTGTAACGTGATAGAAAAGAATAAAATAGAGAGAGAAGAAAGACATATGAAACATAAGCGAACGTAAAGCAAGTCAGAATATGTGTACTTGGGAACGTCTGTTTGAAATGAAACGTTCACGCACTACACGGAACTGAACATTGTAAATGTCACATTTGGATACATTAGTTCAATGTCATGTATCAACTGTACGACTCAGACAATGAAGTTGGTAAGGAAACATTTTTCGTGACTTTTGGAACGATTAGTAATTTTATTGAACACCGAATTTTAAACTTTAATGTATTACCGAATAACATGTAGGCTGTATATCGCATCGTGAAATGTAAAGTCATTAATGCACTTCCAAGCTACTTTGCAAACCATTGATCTACTTAAACTATTTTTTGTTGAAATAAAATATGTCAAATGACTGATATTCTTTTACTGGTTTCTTGAAACGTCAAACAAACAAACAAAAATTGTAAAACAGGAATTTTTGTTAGAATACTTAAATACAATAGCGTAGCTTGATACTAAGTGTCTGTATTTCTGGAAAATAAAGAAATTGTTTTTTCAGAGAAATAGAATTTGTCACCTATGCGTGCGTAGAAGTAAAACAACTCACATCTGGTTAATTTCAGTTAGCATAAACTGATCAAGTTTTTTGCATTTCTATATAAGTCAAACCAGTGTCGTTCAAGCGCTTACTGAAGATGTGAATCCACTCACTGCGTCTGGAGAAGCATTGCATCAACTCTTCACACCGTCTCTTCTGAGTGCACGAGTGTTCAATCAAACAGCATCGTTTCCTCTTTGTAGTGAAAAGCTATCGATATTTTCTACCTCTGACAAAGCCAGACATGTTGTTAACAAGCAGCTTATACTAAAGGAGTAAAACTAGGATTTGTTACACAAATTGTCGTCAGTACACAAGTATCGTCAGCAGTAGGATAGTTGATGCAACGGATTTTAAAAATAATGTTATCTATTATTAAAAACTAAAGAGGTCTAACGTTGTTTTCTATCTCTAGGTTTAAAATTTAATAACTATTTATTAATATATTATTTAAATTTAACAACGTTATTGTGTTTTGTTTTGATTTAATTCTAAAATTAAAAACGTGTGTTTAGGAAGAAGTTAGTTTAGCTATATTCTTTGTTTTAACAGTAAAATTTGGTGATCCATTACATCATTAAGTACCTGCTAAATTTACTTTTAAGTACCTGCTGAATCGTGAAGTGCAATTAACTTTTCAAGACGATAAAACGTTTACTGAACTTCATCAGGACTGGTCAAACTTTGATTGGAAAGGTCTGTTTCGACTGCTATAACGATACATATTGTCTGCAGTAATCGACAGTGCACATCTATTACAATGTGTGTATACAGTGCTTCAGTATGTGTGTAGCTATTGTGCTACTTTTAGTCACTGACACTATCAGTATTCGCTACGATTATTAGTGAAATTTTCGTTATTATAGCTGATTTTGTTGTATTGTTCAACAAAGTTAAAGCTGAAGTGAGATTAACAATTCGGAATGTCTTCGAGATAATAAACAAAGCTTTCAAAATGAATGCGGATTGTGTTATAACATAGAAAAGAAAGTAACGATGGGAAATTTAAAGTGGACATTTTTACAGATAAAATTCAATTAGTATTGGTTTTAGAATAAATGTAACATGCTTCAGCGACTACGTTTCCCTTGATACGCTCCCTTTTCAATGTGGATTTACGCTTTTACCTACAACGTATATGATTGCTTTCTGAATAAACTTTCATTATGTGACCAAAACGATTTAATATTCTCTTGAAACATAAGTATAATGAATTAAATAAACGTATAGTTAATTATGTTTTAGATACCTTACACTCTGATTAAAACGGTTTTTGATACTTTACATGCCCAAGGTGCTGTCCCACCACGACTACTACTAGGGCATTCCTATGTCAAATGTTTCAATCAGTGTTTTAATATCTTAATAATACGATTAATTATTAATTTATTAATAATCTTAATTTTAACTTGATAGTTTGTATTATATAAAGTATAAAGTATACTTAGTATATTAAATCCTAATTTAACTCTCCCAGTATTTTTTCTTAAAAGTAATTTTATTGAAATTGACATTCTGACATTCGGGTACATTTTTCTTGTACATTACGTAACAATATCTAACTTCTCTGTTAAAAATTTCAAATTCACTTACAAAGTCACGACCAACTCCGAATTCAGTATTTTTTTTTACCTGACTTTCACAGTGTAAAAGCGTGTGATTATATCTTCTGGCTCAATGTCAGCTCCACAAATTATATAAAATAAGGGGCTTTTAAAAATAACCGTGCTACAATTCTCTGACAGACGTGGTTGCTGCTTAAAAATAATATTAAACAAATTTAATATAGGAGTACAAGAACAATAAAAAACTTGCTAAAATAAAAAAAAACATTCAATCTGTATTAAATGACAAAGAAATATTATATACTTTTATTCAAGAGTTTTTAAAAATTCTTTAATATTTTGAACTAAAGCAACCATGTTCAAAGTGTTCAAAATTCCCCTAAATTGTCTCCTAAACTGACATGTACCAGTAACAATCTAAAGATGTGTGGAGCACTACTACCACAAAACTGTTGATGTACTGTTAATTTTGACGTCGAACAGGAACGGTATGATTTTTTTTCAAGACCGTAGTTTGTACCTTAAAATGTATATTTATTGCCGTTATTAATACTAAGGAATCAAAAAACTTTCAGATGTTTCACAAACTTGTAATCTTAATATTTTAATGTCAATAGAAAAATATCTAATTTTATATGTAGTAAATTATCAAATTGCTCATAAGGGGTCAGTTATCCTTCTGTGTAAAAGAATGTGAGTAAATATTTGTGATTAAAGGAGAAGAAACTAAAGTGCATAATTTGAATGGGCCTTAATTCAGAATTTGACAGGAATAAACAATACCTGTCATGCCAATCTCTTCCACTAATTTGAGGGGTGTAAAACGTAATTTAATTTAGTTTCTCGTAAAAAGTGCAAACGTGACATTCGTCGCGTCCAAAATTCGGAAACCTCCGGTGGCAATGACATTAGTGTCGTTAGGATAGAAAGAACATAAAAAAGTGTTTGAAATGTGGCTTAAGTGTACTATCCAGCGCGACAGCGCATAGGTCGATAATACCACCACATTATGTCCTGGGACAGTAATGATGCATGCCTATAGCATTATTGAAAAATGTTAATTTAATAAGACTATAAGTTCCGTATAGGGAAACAAGCTTTCCAAAAGAACATAATTGACTGTTGTGAATAATTCGCTGTTTAAAATGACAATAATGAAGCATCGAGGTTGCTGCGGACTAAGAATGGGACGCCTACACGAGGAACAGGACGGACGCTAAGAACGTCGTTGGACATCCAGAAAAGGACTTTCACCGGAGCGTCAGTAGACAACAAGAACCTAACAACAATGAGGGAAGTGGAAATGTTTCTTAAGTTCAGAACACTAACGCACAGTAGGACATTAACATTACATACTGCATTTCACAGTATTATACCTTACATTGACTTACATTTTATAATTTACCTCGTATAAAAAAGTGTATATCTGCAGTATACAAGAAGTGTTGTTAATTATTTATGCAGTAATCATTTATGTGCAAATGTATAATCATAAAAAGCAATGAAACTTCTTAGCAACATCAATACATGCTAGAGGCCCAGGTATGTATACAGACACTTAACAGCGCTTACATCAGACCTCACTGGTCAGTGTATCACATATAAAATAATAAATTGATACCAGAAGATGATTTGAGTAAACTAAGTGTGCAAGGTATAAAACTCTTGTACTTATTCCTATGAGTGATCATTTGCTTAAGAATTCATCTGGTCTGTAAAGCTGAACACAGATGAAATGTCGGAATCATATGACTTACGTCTCTCAGAATCCGAATCAATTTATGTTACAGTTGAATTTTACAGCTTTGAAAAATACATCATAACGACCATAAAAGTAAGTGTATTAGTCGTTTTGGAAGTTCTATGATAAATGTTTGAACGAATTTTTTTTAGCAAAATGACTTCATTGTAGCACAGTAACCATTCTAATTTTTAAATCTTTTAATTATTTCATCTTAGACATTATGTAAAATTGAGTGATGTTTTATTTTTTACGTATCCAGAATGTTTTAATGATGCAACTCATATTCCAAGAAGAAAATTGTTTCCTGAAATTCCGTTCTGGAAACAAGGGTTATAAAGGGCTGTTATGATATAAAAAAATAATCGCCCAAGAAACAACTCTAACCTATAGCAATGACAAATCTGACCGTGCTGTACGTAATCAATACATAGTTTAACGCATAAAGATGTCTATTACATCTACATTTACTTCATTTTACTATACTTACTTCAATGTATTTTGCTGTGTTATATGAACGCATAAGTTCTTTGGCAGGCCTACCAGATATGTATTTTGTTGTGTTATATGAACGCATAAGTTCTTTGACAGGCCTACCAGATATGTATTTTGCTGTGTTATATGAACGCATAAGTTCTTTGGCAGGCCCACCAGATATGTATTTTTTATACGCTGCTGTTTTTTTGGCTTTAACTTTCTAGTTCTTCACCTCTTTCTTTTTTAAGTCTGTCATGGCAGCGTCCCATCACCGTTCAAGTGGTCTTGTTTATTTCTGCATATATTTTTGTATCCCCCCATCCATTTTTTACTAGAATCTCTTCTCAGTATTTCTCTCAATAAAACTCACCTAACCACTCTCTAATCTTCTTGATTTTGTCGTACCCAATTACGGTTAACGGTCGATATTGTCTATTCGTATTTTATTACATCATGAGATTAAAAGCGATACAGTTTACACGTTATGCTATAAATATGACTTCATTAAAATTATTTTCTGTTATTTGTAGGGAAGACTTAATACGTTGATAAAAATAGTTAAAAATTAGTGCAAAATTAAATATACTTTTTCGGAAAGCATTTGTTAAGACAAAATTCATGTACAGAAATTTATAAATAGGCATTTTATAGTCTACTTATTAATCAATTATGATGTACATTTAATGTTGTTGTTCCAAATTGTGCTTTTCCATTTCGATTATTTTTATTTATTGTAGGTATATGTACTTGTTAAACAACTTACTTTTCTTTTCTGTTTTATAATTCTGTAAGTAAATTATAAACAATCCCCTCCATACACATGCCACTGATTCAAGCTCCGAATTTTGTGTGAACATGAACACGCAATCAGTAGTAGAGGACTGATTACAACTAAGCTTATTTATAAAACAGAGAATATAATACTAGAGATAAAATCGTTATCAGACTTTCCCTGCTACACATGCAGATGAGCAATGAAAGGAACCACTTTTTACACACACCAATTCAAAGAGAGAACACATTCACTTGTGGATATATGAAAAAGAGTATGCTGTGAAAAGCAAATGCATTCGTTGTATAAATCGTTTTAACGAGTGTTTGAAATGAGAGGTAAACCGCAGAACAGTATTGCTGACAGCAACATCAGCAAAGCATTACAGTTTTATTGTAATTACGTGCAGTTTATAAATACGTTTGTATTGTGTCACAAACTAAACAAGCCCAGTTACAAGACTACACGTGACTCAATTACGATAGTAATTACTTTTCAAACAATGACAAGTGGCATTAAATAGACTGTCTGACTTTCAAAATAACTCAACACTTAACGTTAACGCTTGGTTGTACTGACTACGGGATTGCCTGTTAACGCGTGACAAATTAGTGACGAGTGGCTGATCTACAGTATACAATTACATTTTATTTTATATGAAATGTATTGTATTTGCAAATATTGTTATTAGTAAACAAATATTTATTTCAAAATATTGTCATTACACAATTATAATAAAAAACCTTGAAAGGCATTCTTCTCAAACAGCTGCATAATTATATGTTATGTAAATTAGGTAAAGTATATTATTCACGTATTACATTACTTAAATGTACAGGATGTATTTATTCATATACATCACTCTGTGTGTGTGTGTGATACTTATGTGTTTGTAATAGCATGTTATTTAGACAGTAAAGGAAATATAATTATACAATCTTGTCTTCATTAACTCTTTTCTGCTCTCTGTTCAGCAAATGAATCCGTCGTCATTCTTCAGAACAAATATTATCCACTCTTCTAACTGGGCCATACCATTCATTAAACCCAGTAACACTTACAAATAATTGGCTTTTAGGTAAATATTTGATGATAATTCTATAACATCTCCCTCTGTCTCTTCAGTTCTTATGATGTTTACATGTGTGACTTATAGGCTGCGTATGTTTTTTTATACACGAGATACGTTTTATTGTGTTAAAACAAAACTCCTTAAGAAGATAATGGGAATGAAAATGTAACGTCGTTATCATATTTTCAAGAGCTGCAAAGTTAACAAATAGCAAGGAAAACTTCGAGAAAATAACACACACACACATACACACACCATTTTTACATTTTTGCTTTTCTATCAATTCTGCTTTTGGCCTCCTCACTGCCTCCCATTCTGTTTTTATAGCGTACCTAAGTCTTGTAGGTATTACCAGGTCTCACAATTGTCGGTAAAAGATAATGTAACAAGGTCAGACGCAGTTACAGACTCATGTGCACGTATCCTCTTAGTATTCATATTGCGTAATTATTACAGTTGTCGCTATTTTGCGATATGTTTGCTCTACAGGCTCACACTACATTATTAAATTCAGATTTGGATTTCATGTATTCAGATACTCTATCTTATAGTATATTTTCTACAAAGTTGTAACAATTCATAAGTCCTCAATTTCGAGAATATTGCTTGGGTGATTGAGGACCACATTAATTGCATAATGTTATGTTTTACATCAATGGAACGATCCTACTATAATGATGTAAAGCAAACAACCACAAATAGAAGAGTGTGTACCGGAACAGGGGCGTGCCACTAGGAAGAAGGCACTGGCACTATAGAGTTTGGTGAAATGTCTAATTTCACTCATGTCACAGGCAACTTTGGCTGGTCTTAGTTGCTTAAACATTGGCAGTAAACGGCAGCTAAAATTGAGTCTGTTTGGTAGGATGAAAATACGGTCAGTAATGATTAGTGGTTTTGGGTGGTTTTGGAACATCACAGAATTTATTTGTTACCAATGCGGTCAAGTAAATATATTGCCTTAGTGACAGTTATAATTTATTGTGTATAGTGAATAGAAGAATTATAGTATTACGAGAGATGTTTGATATAAGCGTTAATAAAATTTATGATGCTGAAATTAGGTTGAATAATTACCCTAACTCCACCGTATTTAGATCGCTACTCACGTTATTCAAGTGAATCCATCAAAAATTATGTGAATGTAATGTAATGTATCTGAGTATTACAGTTACGGTTATTATAGGTAAACGCAGATAATTTTATTTATAATGTCATAAGTTTTCAAAATAAACTTTTTTATTAATAAAATTTTATTGGAATGGAAAGACGAATTATTAGGAAAACATTAGGTCCACGAAAAACTTCAGAAGGTTGGAAATTAAGAAGTAATGTTGAAATATATCAAAGTATAGAAAATATAACCGAAACAATGAGGAAAAGAAGACTATTATTTTTTGGACATTTATATAGAATGGACGACAATAGGTTGACAAAGCAAATCTTCAAATATCTGTGGGGGAAGAAGTCAACAACAAGTTGGATTACAGAAGTCCAAAAGGACTTAGAAAAAGATAATATACATGCAGAAGAAGCAATTGAAGGAGAAGTTTTTCGGGCAAAAGTGTTAAAAATGGAGGGAGTCCACGGTAGGAGAGAGAAAACCCCAGGTTCAAAGTGGACTGAGGACAGGAAGAAGAGACACAGTGACAAGATGAAAGAATATTAGAAAAAAAGGAAAGAACAAAGAGTAAAAAATTGAAATTGGCATGTGGTCCTTAGATGGCCGATACGAAAAAAAAAAAAATTTATTGGTGACGGTTCACTGCCACCAAGAGCACCAAGAGCATGAGGAGAAATAGTCACTATAGCCTTTACTTTTTATTTTACAGAGTAGACCGTGAATCGTTTCTGTTTTCATACTTATAAAATCTATATATTTATATACTTATATCTATATACTTATAAAATCTGTCTATAATTCATGTTAGTTTCATACACATTAATACTAGTTATAATAATTATTTGTTTTTTGCACGCATACAGACCCTGACGATTACTATAAATTGAGTCGGAGCCTTGACAGAATTGTTTAAAATTATGTGTTGCAACTACAAAATCTCATAAAACCTTTCACCATTAGAATTCATTAAAAAATGCATTGTTCTCAAGTGATTTTGTACATTACACATAACACACATTGTTTACTCAGCTGCAAATAAACTAATACTTAGTGAATTAATAGAGAACCTAAACTTTCCAGCTTAAGCGTCGCATTAAGCCAGTTTTTTCTAAAGCTATGTGTATATATTCAAATTGTGTAAAATTCCGTATAACTTTGTCTCTTATTACTATGCATCTGCTTACAGAACTAAAAGGAGTCGAGGACAGTGCCGGAAGCTAAGACTGACAATGTTTTATCGTTTTATGTGACTTTAACATAATATTCATATTAAAACAGTTTAATTTGAATGTAAATTAAAAGCGAAACTATTTGTTTACAGTGTAATAAGTTCCATTTTTTAATACACACGAGTAGTTCATAGATTTTAATTGGAACTTCAACGAGCCTGGTACACGTGCTTGCGTCTATTGATTACTTTGTATTATGCATGTCCTTTCAATGTTGAGAGGAACAATATAGTCATACTTACAATTTAAAACTAGAATAAATATTGTAGTATTTTTACCCCAAACTCAAACAATATCCACTACTTAATGATTATATACTTCATTTGCCTTTTTTATTTGCAACGTTTAATCAATATTTGGACTAAGCATTTGTATGTAAGATGTCAAATAAATTAAAATTCCATGGATAAATACTATACAGTAAACTTTTTCAAAGAAACCAAACATTGTAATATGTCTTAATCAAAAAGTTTTGCGAATTGACATTCACAGTTACATATATATATATATATATATATATATATATATATATATATACAGTGTTGTTGGAATAGTACTGAAGAATGAATAATTGTTTTATATTTTCATTTTTGTATTTACTTTTAGTTCTCATTTTATTTGTTTTGTAACACCTATGCCTGTTGTAAATAGTTGCACATATATTAAAACACTATACGTATGGGTAATTATTTTGTGACTAAAGAATTCATGCCAAAGTGATCTACATGTTGAAAATCGGATCACCTCTACTATGGGTTGCCGGTACCCTATGAAATCAACCACACGGAACGAACAAAAGTACATGTCGCATATCACATTCTAACTGTAGAGGTAAAGTCTGTAGACACAAGTAATTCGTCTCTTCCGGTGAACAGTTGCCTCACAGTTGGTGTAGTGAACGGCTTTCTCCTTTTGTCAACAACAGTTAATCGCATATTAAATATAAAAACTATGTTTTTAATTTAAAATCCTATTATGAATAACAAACTTTTTAAAAATGAAGTTAAATTAAAAAACATGTAATACATTAAAATTTTATAAAGTTTTCTTAGTTGCAGATTTTCGTATATTACAATTAATTTTTTCTTAGATAGAAACAGATTTTGTTAATTTCTGAAATTCAATGAGTTTTCAAGCAGTCTAAGCAGGAATACCTATTCATATTGAATAAGATAACTTTAAAGTAATAACAATGTTGAGATATAAAGTTATGAAGCTTTGATGCCTCTCTAGAGCCACAACTCCGCCCTTTTCCTGTTACCGTGTTGTGCCCGACCAACAGGGGATCAAACAATAATTTACTGAGAAGGCAGCGCTTGCGTGTGTGTGTGTGTGTGTGTACGAGCACGCGAGCGGGTGCGTGTCATTATCAAACAACAGTTAACCTTCCTATAATTACAATTGAAATTACAGAAATTATGTTCGCATGTTTTGGTATGAGTAAAATATTAATTTTTTGTTTAATTAATAAACGGAGTCAAAATTATAATTCACTTTTAGTATTGTCTGTTCAAGTTGCTGTTCTGCTATTCACTTATACGAATTAAACAAACAGGAATACATTTATAGTCTATAGTCTAAATTAAACAACTTAAATTAAATAAAAATAATAGAATATTGAATTAAAACACTATATTTTATAATTTATTCAAATAACATAATCAAAGTTTTCTATTTTCGGATTAAATGAACGCTCTTAATGTGCTTATTTATAATGTGAAAAATTGTTTATTTCTTTGAATTAAATGAACCAGCTTAACGTGAGCGATACTGAAATACTGAAATGATGTGTAAATTTACTGAAACATTTACAATTAACCACAACAAGTACGAAGCACATTTTTTATGTAAGGACCGTTTTGAAATAAGGAAGCATTTAAAGATAAAAGTAAATTGTGGTAACCATACAAATCAACAAACAGTTTTTCATTTTCCAAATAAGCACTATTAACTTTCACGCATGTTTGATATTGTTTCAACAGCTTTCTTATTCCATTGCCATAAAATACCGCTGGTTGTGTTTATACCCACTTAATAACTTCGATCTTCAGTTTGGCGTTATTTCCAAACAGCTGAAACCCAATCCATTTCTTTAAGTAAATAAAGGTGTAATCACTTAGTGCAAGATTGGAGCTATAGAGGGGATGAACAAAAATTTCCTAGCCAAATTTTTTCAAGAAATGAACATTTGAGCTGCTGTGTGAACTCATATCGCTCACATCGTGCAATACAGGATCCCACTGGACAACGAGTCGCATATGTTATTTTGAACGGAACGTGTCTATGCCTCAGCAGTGTTTTACTGTATGCGTCAGTATAAATAATCGTTCCGCGGTCTATAAAGTCAATCAACAAGATGACTTTCTTATTCAAGGAAACAATGACCACGGTTTTTGGGTCAGAGGTTGTTTGTTTCAACTTCCTGCTTACAAAGATATTGAATGTCGCAATTGCAGTGGCTGTTGTGACGTGACCTTTCTGTATGAAACCCAGGTTTTAACTTACAAGTTCAGCAGCACTGTCTTCTTCGGTAACAGAAAACGTATAACACAGTGAACCTCACAGTTGGCTGGCACTACACTCACTGTAAAATGTTCACTACACTACAGCAAAAATTGTTTATCTGCGCTGACAAAAGCTGAGTATTACCTACATCATATTAAACACGGCGCACGCGCGATCCCATTTTGACGTCACAGTCGGCGGTAATTTAAAAATTAAGCTTACTTAAAAAATGCACCTTATTGTGGCTTTATCTTATTGTTGATGATTTTTTCCACCAAGCGGTCATGTGAATGGTCCTATACAGGGCCGTATTACGGGGGGGGGGGCGAACGGGATCGGCTGCCCCACAGAGGGTCGAAAAAAGTTGACGAAACTCGTTAATCTCTTAATTTTTAGGCCGCGTTTATTTATTTTTTCAGCTTTGTATGTTAATATAGTAGTAACTCTTTTACTTCCATGTTCCGAAAGGAAATGAAAGTATGGTGATCACGAAAAAAATAAGGGCTGATTCTGAATGTACTACCCTCAAAACATGAAGAAATGTCATTTTCGGAAAAGTATCTGTGTGTGTGTGTGTGTAGAATTGTTTCTATGGCGAACGATAATTGCCGCAAATTCAAATAGAATCAAATAATATTTGCATATGTGCCTGAGTTGTAGAGGACTCAAGGCCTATTGATTTTGGTGAAGATCGGTTAAGGGGAAGGGCCAACATTTTTTAGAGATCTTTCATAAAGTATAATCTTTACTATAATTCCTTACTATAATCCTTACTTTAGTAGTGACCGTAAATCAGTAAATGAAGAAAAGTTTAGTGAATTTTGGTCAATGAGTAGACACAATATTTAAAACATTTGAATCTACGATTTGAACACTTTTAATTGTCATGATCAAAACCAAAGGCACAGGCGTATAATTTATATGAGACGTTTAAAAGAAACCTATCAGTTTCTTTACTAAACAGTTTACAAAATAATTTTTAATTTGTTCATAACGTCATTGTAGTTACATAATTAACATTACATATTACATAAATTATGAGTATAACTAACAAAATATTAAAACCAATAATATAACCAAATAATTAAAATACACATACAGGCTGTTTACTTGTGTGAATGTGTATGTGTGTGTGATTTACATAAATAGTAATAGTATTACACACACACACACACACACACACACACACACACACACACACACACACACACACACACACACACACACACACACACACACACACACACACACACACACACACACACACACACACACACACACACACACACACACACACACACACACACACACACACACACTGATATCCTTATATTAATAAGATGTAAATATAATATTCCTATATTCCGGAAACATTGTTGATATAGTATTATAACTAATATATTGATATTAAAAATATCTTGGTGTAATAAGCAGTGTAGTTGCTTTTACAGATATACTGTCTGAATAGTGGAAAGTCCACTAATTTAAATAACACTGTAGAAAAATAAATAATATATGCAATGACAATAAAAAATATTATTTTACAACGTAGACAGCACTAAAGAGTAGAATGCTCGTGCATTTGGCAAAGCCCGTGGTTTGTTAGACTATTCCAGAAAATATAAATGAATTGTTTCCATATATGTTTGAACAATGTAAATGAAATTGACCAGTAGGATTCCATAGATAGGACAATATTGCGAAGGATATTGGTGATGTTTAGCTTGGAGAGAGTAGGTTAGTAGGTGTAGTAGGTTCAGTTACCACTTAAGCCGTTTAAGATTATCGACAGAGTTGTGCGACTACAAACTTCTGTAGGCATCCTGAGAGCCCATACACGATCAATGTTTGTAACAGATAGATGAGAGCAAAGTAACAGAGTCTGAGAAGCGGGATAGATCGAATTATTGGACAGGAAAAAGTGCTACGTGGGATCACGGTCGAGAACATCGCACGTTTCATCCAGCTCAGAAAATCATTAAAAATTTTATCTGAACTTGTTACTGAGCAGCCAATTTATAGTAATACGTAATAGAGCAGTTAGTTTAAACTCGCTGCCCCAGCGAGCTAGCAAGAAAGGTTACATACAAAACGATTAAAACGCCTCAGACAAACTGACTTTTTTGACATTATTTTATATTAGAGAAAGGGAGGAGCACCTTCCACTTGTCTTGCATTGTATTTTCTTTGCTTTCATTCATAAGTTTTGCTTAATGTTACTAAGTGTACTTTTAACAAATTTCAAAAATAAAATAAAACTTAAAAATTCATCATATTATCATATTTAATCATTTGTGCTACAACTTATTCTACGAGGACTGTCGTGTGTGTGTGTGTGTTACGTCATTCCATTGAGCTTTATTTTCATACCCAAATTTTTTTTATTAAAACCAGTTTAATTTCTATTATAGTAATTTCTATTACAGTATTTATTCATTTTTTAAATAATTTTAAAATTGATCAACTACTTTTTTAAAAACGTATTTCTTATTAAGTTTATCCTATTGTAAAGCTTTGCAAACAAATACAGAAGAAGTGCTATGCTACAGAATGTATGATAAACTTTGTATCTCACTGACGCAAACAATTGTAATCGAAGGCTACGCCTCATGAAACAGGAAAAATATCTGATATTCGTGGTTAGGTGTAAACGCAAAGAAAACACGTCTCGCTGACGAAGCAACGTGTCTTTAAAACTGGTAAGGAAATTACAATGCGATTGACAGAACTCACAGTTTCCATATATTTTTGTTATTTATCGTTAAAAAAAGAAGAGTGCGGATGTGTGCTATGATTTATAAAGCAAGTACATTCTAAAATTTGTCTCTTTAAGTGTCACTTATATTTGATTTTAAGCTACCACGTAATAATATCAGATATTTTAGGTAAATATATTCGGGTTATTTTCAAATATTTTCAAAAGGATGTTTAGGTTAAGTATTGGTTTATTGTGTTATAAGCAAATATGTGTTATAATTGGCGTTCACATGGTTAGAATAGTATTTATGTTATTGGACTGTTCGTATACAAACACACGCGAGTGCACACGCAGCAGACATACACTCACGTATGCATCCGCACATACGTGATTCACATACACGAGTATTTCGGCGATTCTGTAATAGGAGGTGAACACTTATTCACTTATCGATTGAGATTCGCATTGTTCAAGCGCACAATCTGGCTAAAACTCTTCATTACACTGCCCTCTCAATCCTTCTCATCTCCATCTCTCCTTTGACACACACTCGCGCCCCACTCCCACCACACACACAACATGGCAAAGTATAATCATATGAACGTGCACGAGGGGTAAGCTGACGCTATACGAGTTGAGCAGGTGTTTGCTGTAAAATGAGTTTGATGCTCACTGTAATCATACCTTCGCGCTGTAAGAAACATATGTCAGGAAGAAATAAAATAACACAACAGTTCCAGGTTGTTATATTTTTTCGTTGTAAGATACTTGCACCATAAACCTAAAGTAATCAAAAACTTTACTCACCATCGTAGTTCAACGTTCTACATGCATACAATTACTCCTTTTTTCGTTCACAGTTTCCAACTTTAATAAATAAATCAAAAAAGTCATATTTAGTTCCAATTAGTGACAAGTAATTACTAAGCTCACACCGCTCTAGCCGCACTGCTGCAACTGCATAACTTTATTTTCAATAACATGATTAAACTGAACTCGTCACTGCCAGTTAGCGATCTTGTTTTATATGGTACAAGATAGTTACGTCTCAGAGTACGCAAAAATCAATGGACCTTTCCAAGAATTTCTGCTTTTCAGCGCGTTTTAACTTTATCGTACTTTAGTTTGTCAATCCGATTTTCTTAAAAAACAATACAGAAACGTGCCTTAGTATGTATAGCATACGACGTATAGGCATCTTCAGTAAACAATGTAGTCTGCCGAAACTCAGAAAATGACAAACTTCTGTACATTTGGAGGACTCATCTCTTCATTCCCCTTGATTATATTGTCTTTTTCCTGATTTTAGCTCGTAGCAATGCCAGATTTACACGGTAGGACTAAACTACCACCTACCTAACTATTAGAAATGTCAACAAAATATATGCTAACACGTTAACATATATGTTATGCTAACATAATTTGTTGTAGGTAAATCTTGATGTTTCTTTCAGGATTTGTATATTTATAAGTATATATATTATGTATTGAGATATACAGGTGCCGCATAGAATAAGTAGTAATATATGTTATTGGAATAAAGGGGATTTTTTAATGGTGCTACTGTATTTTACAATCTACTGAGCGTTTAGTACAGTTTATAAAAAATAATGAATCTCTCTCTGTTGATCGCTGTAACACAAACTAAAATTTACTTTCTGTAAAATAAAATAAATTAATATTTAAAAGTTCATTTTTGTCTTATTTACTATAAGGTCTTTACTGATGTGATATAATCTTTCTTTAAATAATTTTTTTATAATTTTACATAAATAATATAAATTCACTTCCCCTTTAATGTCGAATGCAGCTCCTTCAGACGACAAGTTGCTCCTATTTGGATGAATATGTGGATTGATTTACTCTGTCCGGTCACAGGGTCGCTTTTGGGCGTGTAAATATTTCTCACGGGCAAGGCTACATAGGCTATACTTTCATCACGAACCGATACTGTTACTGCTATTGGTGTATTGGACGTATTACGTTCCGGTAAACTTGAATTGTTTATATCCACAATTGAAATACCTTGAGCTTTCGCCTATTAGCACAGTTACTCGTATAATGCTTCCCGCATTAGCTCTAGAAATCTTTTAGCTTGCGTTCGTCGCGACAGGCAGACCGATCGCCTGTAGCAGCTTGCGTTCACGTTTGATCGATTACAAAGAGAAAATGATCTATCCGATCAAAGTTATTTTCATCAACTGAATTCTCGTCATCTGATTGGTTTTTCGGTATTCCTACTCTTGAGTTTGTACAGATAATGGATGTTTTTGTCCATGAAGGCTTCTGAAAAAAACAATTCTTGTTCAAAAAACCTGCATATTTTTACGACCGAATTTATGGGTCACGAAACCTTTTTTAAACACGCTTATATTTAGTTAATGATTTTTAAAATAATTATTGTCATCAGATAGGCCTTTTTATTACGCGTATTCTAATATAAGTTCAATCTCAAAAATTCCCATATTTCAAATTATTTAAATTAACGTGTTTTTTATAAATATCCCACAAAATAATTAGGTACCCTCGCACACGTAACTAAGAACGCGGCTAAGCATCCTTACGCACCATCTCAATGCACTTAAAGTTGTTGTTTTATTCTAAAAATACTTAAAACTAACATTTTTCACAATGCTCTTATCATTGTTAATTTACAATGTTCAAACTTGCTATGTCTACTTATTCATACAGCGTCTTTATATACTATCATATACTTACCGCTACATTCCATGTGCAATTAGAATGTCCATTTCAATATATATTATATACAACATATGTCTTATCAAATAAAAATTAACTTACATCAAGTATGTATTTTATGGCTCTATTTGTAGATGATCATGTTACAGGAAATCAATCTATATCATCAGATTTTTCTGAGGGTTCTGAACCTATTGAATACGAGGGACATTCAATAATTAGACAAATAGCTGTAGAGGAAAAACGCTATTTCATTTAATTAGTATAACATTTTTTGTTTGCTTTTCAACATAATCCCCAGCAACATTAATACACTCGTCCAATCTCTGAAAAAGCTTTTTTATGTCAGCTGTGAAGAAATCTTAGTGTTGCTTTCAGAGCAATTTTGGGACATTTTCTTTGACTTCCTTGCTGTCATAAAACTTCGTAACACGAAACGCCTCCTTGATTGCCAAAACAAGTGGAAATCAGATGGAGACAAGTCTGGACTGTACGGAGGGTGAGGCAAAGACTCCAAAGCCAATTTATTGATTGTTTTACGTGTTAACTCAGCTGTGTGTAGACGCGAGTTATCATGAAGGAGAACTACGCCTTTACGCAGCAATCCAGGACGTTTCCGCATCACTGCCAGCTTTATTTGACTGATAAGGATGTCAGAGTAGTACGTACTGTTTGTTGTCTGCTGATCTTCTAAAAGTTAAAACCTCAGCTGGATGTCCACAACGGTGCCCGTCAGTCACTGAAGTTCGACCATTTTAAAACTGTTCTACCCAATTATAAAAATGTCAGTGGTTCATACAGCTTTTTGTATTGTTAAGTCATACAAGAGTAAAGTTTAACCGGTTTTTCATCTTCAGAAAGAAAAAAAAAAACGGACCATTGTACGTTGTTCAACTAATTCCAAAACGTCAAGAGGACTTGCCATCATTAAGTGAAAATTTAAGGCTGCAAACAAAACAATTCTAATCAAACGGATGATCAGAACTCATCACATGGATGTAGCGTACAGTCCTGAAACTATAGTACTCCGCTTACATACGTTTTGCCTCTACAGCTATTTGTCTCTTTAATTATAAAACGACCCTAGTTCTTGCAGAAGTAATAAATTATTATTTGGTAATATGAAATAATGTATAACATAACATAAATGTAATAATAAAAATTAAGAATAATAATTTTAACATATCGTAAAGGTTCTGTGTAATTATGTAATAGTTATGTTCACGTTAGAGTGCCTTCATGGATATATTTTTTACATAGGCGTGTGCAAGTGAGTACGGTATTTGTGTGCGCGCACGCGGGCATGTAACTTGCGTGCGCGCATATCTGAACGCACGCACGTCATACTTATCATTATCAACAGTTAGTTTTGAAAATGTTGTGCGTGTGTTAAACTTTCAGTTTGTGTATAGCCTACTTCAAAAGTGAATAGGTTTAATCGGCTAAACTAAAGAGAAAACTATTTGTTGAATGAAACCATATTATTACTTTTGATATTAGTTTCTTTATGGCTGCAGAATTTTTGTTATATTCCTAATTAAGAACTCGCAAGACATGTGCGCATACGTACATAGGTACCGTTTGACACAAAGCGTTCTATCATGAATTAACGTCTATTAACGCCGTGTAATATGATATTATTAATGTTCCATATAAGATTTAAATCCTTTTTCCATTTTCCTTAATAGAATTAAAAAGGTAACACAAATTTCAAACCACCAAACGGCAATTTTGCAGAAACACATCTATCAGTCATTCAATTCTGTGTTGCTTCAGATTGGGTGTTGCAAATACGATAATTAAAATTGTTGGTTTTAGTTACAAAACAAAAAGCCTCTGCTATATAAATAAAAATAAAAAAAGAACAGGGCTTATGTCTGCAATATGAGCTATATCTATTGCCACCGTTAAAATTATTATTAATATAAAAACTATTTACCCAAGTCAAACAGGTTACGTGTGGTATTCAGTGTAAGTTATCGAATAGGTAAAATGAAGAATAATACAATATACGCTGAAAGAGTTATATATTTATTCAAATACGTAGGTAAAGGACGACTCTAATCGTAATATATTCTTGTTTACATAATGTAGGATTTTATTCAAATTTCCGTTTGGCCTGGAACATAACTGTCGATAGCGGACGTACCTCACTATTGTGTACACAAATTATAAATATGTGCAAAAGATGTGTATATTATTAATATTGCATTATTATTTTATTAAATTATTACTTAATCTTTCTATTTCTATTATGAATTTGCTAACTGCTATAATTTTTATTGTTCGACTATATTTATCTGCTTGCAATTCGCATGTTTTATTCTTCGTATTGTTTAAATTAGCAGCCATCCTTACTATTTCTATTATGAATTTGCTAACTGCTATAATTTTTATTGTTCGACCAATGAAAGTCGAACAATAAAAATTATAGCAGTTAGCAAATTAATAATAGAAATAGTAAGGATGGCTGCTAATTTAAACAATACGAAGAATAAAACATGCGAATTGCAAGCAGATAAATATAGTCGAACAATAAAAATTATAGCAGTTAGCAAATTCATAATAGAAATAGTAAGGATGGCTGCTAATTTAAACAATACGAAGAATATTACTTAATCATTTGCCATTGCATTTTACTTTATCACCATTTAGAGAAGTCTTATGTACATAATTTTTTGTTAGTTAGCAGATTATTTATATAACATATGTAGAGCCTAGGTTGTTAAATATACATCATATTTTAACGGGAATTAACCAAACACTGAGATAGCATAATGGTCGTTTATTACTGTAAATTTTACAAGAATTTTATCGTATGTTGAATTTATAAAATCCTCTGAATGCTTTATACGTAGCCTATTTGTCTTACTAACCAGTTCGCGTTAATGTAGGCCTATTGCGACGCTACAGTACGCCTGGGTAGGGGATCTCTGATTGTCAGCTTTAATTCTCCGATAAACGGTCACTTTACAGCTGACTCTGCTACAGCGTTTTATCGCCAGTGCATTTCTCTGCTTTTACTATATGACGAGCTCTGCGCAACTCAATGAACCCATTCTCAGTCATTACTTGGTTTTACGATGAAGCAGTTGACAGACATTTCATGTTCATTCCTGAATGTGTCTATTACATTACGTGTTTCTTTAAGGAAAACTCCATTGTATATATAATTAATACGTTCATGTCTTTAATATGTTTTATTTGTTTTAATATAAACACTATTATCCATCCGGTCCTTCTCATTGAGTTTGCCAGTTGAGAAAATCTCCTCCGTTTGTGTTAAGAGCGCTGAGGGGAGAAGGCTATGGGGATGCTACCTCGCTGCTTGCGACCTAGCAGAGGCAGAGGCAGAATTTTAGCAGCAATTTTAAAGATAATAATTATGTTAAAACCCTCTTTTTTGCGGATGATCATGTCATCATAGCAGACAATGAAGATAGCCTGCAGAGATCTCCCTATGAATTGCAGTACATAATTCAAACGTGTATTGTAAATCTCTGGTATCAAGCCAAAGGTCATAGCTTTTCAAGGTTGCTTTCCTGTCAGATGCAAGCTGGTCGTGAATGATCGACTCATTAGCAGGAACACTGATTTAGATTCCTTGGATGTATTTGTCTTACGTGCGAGAAGTAACGTCGATAAGAATACAGAAGTTAAACCACACGTGTCGAAATATCAGAAGAACATTAAACGGGAAGGTCATGGCCGTTACGGCAGTGAGACATGGACACTGTAGCCTACTCAGGGAGTAAAATTGTTAAACGGACAGTTCTTGGACAGGAAATTTTTATCTTATATTAGCATGTATTTATTGCTTTATATTCATTTATGCCTTTATTATTAATAAAACCAGTTGAAATGTAAAATACACTAAGGTGCTACAGTATGTAAAACACCAAGAAAGACAACGGTTTTAAAGTTTACAGTTTTATCTTAAAGTATAGTATTTTAAACTGGATTCGTCGCAGTTTTCAAATAATTTTTTCCCGTCTGGCGAAATTGTTTTCTAGCTTCAAAATATCTGCAGCGCTGTCGATACTCAGCACAATGTAGGCTGCTTGGAAGTGACGAAAAGATGTTAAGCTAATGTTGAAATTTTGTTAGGTATGCAAACTCTGCACACACGCTTATAGATCACATCACTATAATTAATGTTCTCTGTCATTTATGTGAAGGAAACTGATTTAAACTTAAGGTTGGATTGAAATTACCCTGATAGAACAATGCAGTAATCGTATTAGTCTGGTCGAAGGTCGACTAACCAATTTCAACTCGTAGGCCTACAGTTAATGGAAACACGTGACTTACACTGCGGGTGTTTTACTTTTGTTCGTTAGGTAATGTATACCACACTAGTAAAGCCTACCATAATATAAAAAGTTTACACATCTACATTTGGGATATTTGTTACATCTAAATTTTAATATTTGTTACGTTAATTTCCGTTTAAAAACAAAAGGCGGGGATCGCTATCCAACGTTTGTAAGGCACTTTATATATTTTAAGTGCTTGCAGAGACTATAGTTCCAACGGCTGACTTTTGTCCCCATCAAAGTATATTCAGGTCGTGAAGAATGTTGAATTACTGCGTATAACTTTAGTAAAATTGAAAGGAAACCTTACACGAGGTCATGGAAGGTTTGGAAATGTTCATGCGATTTTTCTTTATTTCAAAAGCGATGTCTTTGTTCGGTTATATTTATATTATTCCATTCTAACTGACCTCTATCGCATACGAACATATCGGATGTCAAACAGAAACTAAGTCAACGTTTTTTTGATCTTCAAAATATAGCTTTGACGCATTTTCTAGTATAGACTTGAGCTCGATTATCAGTTTTTGTTCTACGTTTTTAGCAGTTGCAAAGTGCGACATTTTCATGTTTCTAATTCTTGGAAAGAGGAAAAGATCGTGTGGGGAAACATCGTGGCGGTTGCTGCATCATTATGTTATTTTTCCATAATCTTTTCACATGTACACTGCTGCATTATCGGATGCAATTCCATAAACCGTTCTCTTTATTTTCCACCCTTTTCTACGTATAGTTTCAAGAAAATGGCGTAACATTATCTTTTACTACTTTTTACTGATCGTAGCACATGGTGATTACAATTTATTAGAACATACAATAATCTTCATTTCACTACCACGGTCTTCATCTCATTAATGACTACTTTGAAGCATTTGCAACATTTATAATTACTTGTTCACATATATCTCTTGCTTACGTTGTAATACTTCAGAGGCTGTAATACTTGTGTCCTTGTTATAATTTCTACGCAATTCTGCTTACAAACATATTTCGTAAGTTGTAATTCGTAATTCATTGTTAAGATGTTACGCGATTCCTAAGTAAAAATCTATGAAAAGAAATAGAAAATTTTACTATCAGAAAGGTGAACGGATTCATTGTGACTCTTACATTAGTTTTGAGCCTCCAGGTGGTCTAGTGGCTAACGCGGGCGATTGATGCGCTCGTGGTCCCGGGTTCAATTCGCGGCGGAGGTTCCGTACGGCGTGCACTCAGCGTCGTGAGGCAAACTGAGTAGGCGCTGAGATAACAGCGCCGCCTCCTGGCTGTGAATACCGCAACTAGCGGCTGGTGGCGCGTAGTACTAACTAGCCATACACCGTCACACTAACACAAAAGCCGCGCGGTACGCCTTGGTCCTCAACGGACTGTTGAGCGGAGGTTTATTTACTCTTACATTAATTTTCCAACAAATTTTAATAGCCGTGACATCTTGTACTTTTTTTTTATCAATCTTGCACAGTAGCACACACAGCCATCAATCTACGTATCTCTCCCTCCGTGTAGTTAAAAGTTGTGGCCATGGGATGGCGTTCTTTTGTGATTTTCAAAGTTCCGTGTGCGATCTAGCTACTAGTTTCTAACTTACTATGATTGCAGTAGTAATGTAATGGCTCACTATGTCACTAGTTTCATCACTCGAGACGAAAATTCTGTGTCTAGAAAGTGTTATCCTTATTCTTCCTATTAAATTAGTAGTGAAATATGTAGTTTTCTCTCAATGTAGAATTGTCCTAAATACAATAATCTAGATATATCAATGACATCTCTTAATTTAAGACATTATAATTTCCAAATAGGATTGTTTGCAGAAAATAGAACTTTACGCAAGGCTTTGTAGATTATTAAGAATTGCTTTGCTTGTTGACGAGTAACAGTTTGGATGTTTCACTTTTACTGATATCCTTACCACATAAAGATCATACATCATAAAGATGTATCGTATGTTACCACATAAATATTTCTTGCGACTGATAATTTGTTAAATGTAAATCTTATATATGCCGGCTCTGTGCAAAAACATATTTGATTGTATGTAGAAAAAATTGTCTCGTCAAATTTAGATTTTACAGCACAACCTACGTTTATGACTTCCTCAATTTCTAATTTCCTCCAATTCGTTACCCTACACATCCAAACGTGATAAATTGTGAAGGTTCTACTGAATTTGTCTCGAGTGAGCAGCTTAACCTATGGAATTCTGAACACATAAGAAACAGGTCATACCCAACAAAAATAAAATACATATGTTGGCCTATACTTGATAATTGTGTAGAAAAAAAATCAGATTAAACGTACACATTGACGCAAATTATTCAGCCGACTAAAGCATGAATTTTTAAATACTGTATCTCCTCTTTAGTGGTAAAACCTGCCCAGGTTACTTACAATTCCTCACGAGCAATGCTTTTTGAAGAAAGTATTACGCAAAATGTTCAAATCTCTTGGTTTCTGAAATCAACAACTGGATGACGAAACTTGATGATGTTTGTGTAGTCATGTTTATTCCACACGTCGACAGGATTCAAATGTAACTTCTCATCGTAAATCCATATTATTGCTTGATAATAAAGAAAAGGTGAAAAAAATGTTATAAACATAGGGAGCATGCAAACTAAATATACATGCAAATGCCAAAAAAAAGACGAGAAATAGAAAAATAATAAACAAATTTTAAAAACAGCATAAAAACAAAACATTTAAGACGTATATTATTTGGCAGAAAATATGGCCTCACGTATTCAACACAAAATGTAATAAATCGATCGAGCTTTTATTATTCCAGAACGTGTGAAACAATATCATACTGTTACGCAACACGGAACGTTCTGATACTATGGAGAACGTTGTTCTACGCATTTCTCACTTAGCCCAGTACGTGCTTGTTTCCGCCAAGGCTGCGCTGAACTATCCTCTAGAATTTCGAGTACTTGTTAAGGACGTATATTATGGAACCCTGCAGACTATAAATAGCCAACAACTACCGCTTAGAATTCGTTTATGTTGGGTGATTTGTCAAGTGATATCAAGTGGTTGTGTGTTATATTAGTGCGAAATTCTTTATAGTTGACATTATTATTGCGTTTGGACAAATTTAACTAGAATTATTGTACGAGCTGATAACAAATTATTGTTTGTGATTAATTAAAGCTGGTTATTAGTGACTCGATTGGTGTCTGTATTTTGTTTTCACTGTACTATACGACGATCAGTGATTCAATACGTCGTAACAATATGTTCAACACTTTAACATACAGTATATGAATTAAATATTATTTAATTTAATGAATTACAAATATTATTGGAATGAGGAATAATCCTTTATTTGTATACTGTACTATAGGAAAACATTAGAGAAAACGTAGTTCCGCACAGGAAAATTTAAATAGAGCTTTCATTGAGGTGTGATGAAATGTTAACTTAGAAAAAATCTTGCTTTAATATTTGAAAAGTAAAATTTTTGACCTCGTATAATGTTAGGTAACCTAGCGTCCTGGGTTCAATAAAAAACGTGACAATTGTACTGTAAACTGATTGTGCCAGAATAAAGATCTTACCAAGATATATCAGAATATAATAGATATAAAACACACACACACACGCGCGCGCGCGCGCGCACATATTTATACATACATTTATGTTTTGGATGTGTTATTGGTTGGAATGTAACAGTGTTCTTCTTAATAGTCCTTTATGTACGTACATTTCAATATCTATTATGATGTCTTTCTCAGGAGTGGCTGTCGATGTTCTGTTATGTGCTGCTGGTGTCTTTGTGATTGGTTCATTGCGATTAGTTGGTTGGTGTCGGCGATTGGTTGCCTTAACAAGGTTGATGTGTGTGTGTGTGAATCTAGATGTTTGAGTAACTACAGATATGATTAAATATCTATATAAATATGAATAACCATATACGTAGTCGATAATTTTTCGAAGTTGACAAACACACGAAACCTGATATTTACGTCGCAAATACAATCCACCGCAGCTATATTGGTGCAAACTACAATCCAGAAACATGAAGTTTGAGAAAACACAAGAAAGGGGACTAGGAAATCTTTTTGTTATGCAGTCATATTTATCAGTTATATTGTTTAAAACTTTTAGATTTTAGATTTAGATTTATGCCTACAATACTCAACATAGAGATCATATTTTATGTACATCTGACAAAAATATAAGTGGCTTTTATTTTTATTTCTACGGTAGCAGTTCTTTATAAATACATTAATTTACCAGTGTTTAAACTGATAACTTGTTTCCCTATGGTAAAAAATTCTCTTCTATTCAGCTGGATTATGGGACTCCTACATAAAACCATATAAAAACACATAAAAACTTATACTTTTATATCACTAGTTTCAAATGTTAGTTTATTTACATACTCATATACCCATATATACCCCCACACACGCAGATACAAAAAGTATAGTGAGATGTGGCACCAAGTGGTGAATCCTGCTTGTCACTGAAGGGGTTATTTTCACAATTCTTTTGATAGCTTTGTATCCTCGTGCTGTTATTATTTGCGATATAACAGGATATCGTTCACACCAGTTGCCTACAAAAAAATTATAAATGTAGAAAAACTTGCAAAATTAATAAACAATGTTAATTCCTTCGTGAATAAATATGGAATGAAATGATGACAATATAATAAGATAATGGATATTGGTGTGGGTTTTTTTAATGTCCCTTATTAAACCACACGGTACCGTGACTATGAATTGTTTTCACCTTACAATAGACTTAGGTACATCTCATAATAAATTCTGCTTGCTCTCGTCGACTTCGACTGCTTGTAGTAAATTCTGAGTGAAAACTACGCAGGTATTTTTCATGTTAACGGCTACGCCTCAAGGCGTGGCCGTTATCCAGTTAACGTTCGGTTAGTGTAAGCTCACTGGTTATGTGCTGTTTGGAGAGTTTTATAATACGCATACAAGTTATAATTGTGCAGTCTGTTAACGACTTGCACATGTTCTTCGAAGAAAACACTTATGAACTGTATAAGGAACAAACAGTTGTATTTGCTGTGGAAAATCGAATCGCTCACAATGACGTTCAGTTTAAATTCAATGTTAAAATTAAAACATTAAAATCATAATTTAAATTATTTAACTTGAAATTATTGTGCTCCAGGTACTGTTCAGCTTAGAAACGATAAATATACGGGACTTGGCAAGCACGTGTACTGCATATAATCAGTTTATCGCAATGAAGTTGTTTTGGGGTTGGAACCGCGGTCGTAATCGTTATTGTCCCGCAGCCATTACAAGCAGGCATTAACAGCAATTTCGTGAGTGTAATAGACTTGTCGGCTGTAAAATATACTTCAGTAACAAGCTTTTTTTTTAAAGTACGTGAATTAATGTCTTTGTGCAGTTTTATAACATTTAACGCCTTATCGTCTAAATATGTAATCTAATGTAATTAGCTGTTTCCTTTTATGGGTGTGTTATCAAGTATTTCACCGTAAGGTTAGTATAAAATTTATTCTTGGGCACGTGTATAATGAGAAAAGATGCGTCTTATGTTATGAAAAGTTTAGCCATAAACTGCTGTTTTTAGCTTACAGAATTTCAAGGTAGCCTATATCCGTTAAGACCTTTCATTAATGCAAATAATCTAATAAATTGTAATTTTTTATGCTAACCGTTAACAGTTATAAAACAAGATTAATTGGAAGCAAAATGTAATTAACATAATTTATTATTTTGTTACAATTAGATATTTTTATATATTTATTAGATGAACAGGACGAATATAAAAAGTGAATCGAGTAACTTCTATAATGTGTCTGACGTTAACCTCTGTTTATGAAATCAAAGCTATTATACCACAATTACAGCTCTACACCATTGTTCTTTGCGACAGAACACACTAACATCTGCATTGTACACGACTTTAGGCTTATAAAATACATGTTGTAAGATTAGATAGTTTAAAGGAATGGTTTTATGGGAGTAGTAAGATACGGAATCGGTGGGGTTAAACCATTACTTGAATATAGCACAGGAATAAGTAATTTACTATTTTTGTTTCTACTAAAATATATTTATAGCATTATTGTCCCCTTCAGTTTACGTGTATTTATAATCGTCTCACGCGTATGTAGTTGTAGGTATAGCATCAAGTTATTTTATCTTTTTTGTTTATAATAGCAATCAAAAATTACACAAGCAATTTCCTAATTCATTAAGGGTTTCCTATAATTTGAAAGCAGCTTATTGTGTAAGGGTAGCTTTGAAAGCAGTTTATTGTGTGAAAGCATACATTGCTACTGACAGATATTTAACACAGCCATGTAGTACAGTCTTACCCAGTGTTTGCCCTCCATAGCTTGTATTTGTATTCAGTCACTGTTGTAGGCGAGCTAAGCAACATGTAGTTGTTCAGTCCAACTAATCTTAATCGATACGCGTAATTATGTAAAAATTCTTCTCTACACTGTTCTGGTTTATTATTTTAACCCTTTTAATACAAAATAGAGTAGACAATTTATATAGTGACATGGTATATAATGACGTACCTATTATAGTGACCAAAATCTTACTTAATGTTTAGATGAGCTATAATGTAAAACATGCTTCATGCTTAATGCTTCATAATGTAAAACAATATCGTCTAAAATAGCATCGTCAAGATATATTAATCACACTATTTTTTGTAATTTTTAAGAAAATGTTGTTGACTATAACAATCAGCCGTCCATTTAAATTTTGTTATGAATTTATAAATACCTGGCATATTCAAAGAGGTGGCAATTTAACTTTTATAAACTTAATTCTTCTGCCTCCAAAACTTCCGTCTTGTAACGTATGACTTAGGGAGTCATAAGCTCTTCAAAATCTAATTGCGTAAAACGTTTTGTGCCGGTCGTTTTACGAGCCGGCGATTAAATACGCAAATAAACCTAATACGGTATATTTTTTTAATTATAGACATAATTCATACGCACAATCAGTTTAGTGGATACTGCGTTTAACGTTTAGCGAAACGACGAAATACAGTTCGCCGAGGGCATGCCAGCGCATTCTGGTGATCGCCTTGTACCGGGTTGCAGTACTGCGTTGTAACTAAATTCTGTCTTTGTCTCGTTCCGCCATCCTAAAGGTTAACATCAAGTAAAACCTCTTCGACAGTGCGAAGTTTTTTGTATGGATTTCTATCTTCTACTATGAGTAGATAAACACTCACAAAACTGCGGTAAGTTACATTAATATATATATTATGAGTTTCGTAAATAAAAAATTAATACAGCAAGTGTGAAAGATAGTAAATAATTTTGCAACCTCGTGGCGAGGATTTCAAAAGCAGTCCGTGTCCTATATATGTAGCTAAAGTATTCAAATAACCAAGTTAAGCAATTAAGAGACAATAATTGTCGTTATCAATGTAATGGTGTAGAATTCTGCTATTTTGGCGGATGTGATAGTTTTTTTTAATGTAATTACACGTGCTAAGAGCCGACATAGGCAGGTTACAGTGTGTCCAACTTTTCCCACATGAGCATAATCATGCTTAAGAATATTATGTTGGTTTTGGAGGTGTCTTAAAATTTTTACTAAAACGAATAAAGTATAAGTAAAAGGGTTACGAGTTGGCCAGTTTAAATTGTGATATACGATTATACCCAATGTACGTGACGCCTTATAGAGGAAGAAAAAGTGTTGGGACCTGTCCTAATTATTTGTGTATGCGCAGGGCCCCTGGTCTAAGACGTGGACGCTGCCTCAGGATGACCATCTCCACCTGAACGTATAATAAAGGGCTTTCGACTTCGCCTGTCGTAGAGGACAACAACCAACATGACCTAGTCCAACCAACTTTCACCCTGGAACTGGTAACCTCAACAACACCAGGTGACCTCAGACCATTATTATAATTAATTATCTCTCTATAGACACCCGGATCTGTGCTGTTAACAACTTATAGCTTTTGTGGAGCACGAGTGATACATTGTCAAACTGTGATTATCTTTACAACGCTTTAATCAGGCCCCACTTTAACTAGACAGAATTGTGCGCGGATTTTTGATAATGTAATAACTTGGTATTCAATGTAAGTCCGGGGGCTGGCAGGTATCCAAGGCCTATCAAACTTAATTCAGTCAGTATTTTCTTTCTAGTTTCCAGTAAAGGGGGGGTATTTCCGTCTAGGTAAGGGGGAGTTCTGTGTGTGACAGGATGAAACCTCACCGGCTGGTAGGTTTTAGCTGTAATGCCTGTCAACATAGTTCAGTCTACCACTGTCAGTTCACAAATTTAAATTACATTTTTTTTGGGGGTTTATGTAAGGGTTATAATTGTCTAAATCAGTAACAGTCCGGCCCCTGCTTAATCCTGTATAGGCAGCCTTGTATGCAGACACAGGCATGCTCCAGGCTGAGGAACATGTTGGTTCCCGGGCCAATCCAGCTTTCTTAAATATTACATAACTGATCAGGACATTTTAGTATTGTAAATTTTTTTAAACGCGATTGTTAAATTATTAATCATTATTAAAATTATAAATCATTATCTCAGCCAATTCACAATTACAGTTCCGGCCGAAGGAAAGATGGTGGCTCACCGTCTTTCGCATGTATCATCCTCAGTCAAATTGTCAGACTCGTTGTTTCTCATCTTACCAAATTTAAGACTTCTTTAATGTTACATCTGGCATTTTGGGCAGTCCAGATTCGTGGGAGAACTAGTGACACTTTTATACTTTCGTACGTCTGCAGGGAAATGTCAATAAAAATAAAAGGTGGGTATATAGGCGAGTGCCTCTGTTTTTTTTTTAAACTTATAAGCGTGTTGGGTATCGATATAGCGAGACTTAGAATGTGGATGCGACGGAGATATCTATTTATACTTTTGTGATTTATGTTGTGTCATTTTTTGTGGGGTATGTACGGGGAAGAATTATTTACACCAAAAATATTTGCATTATAAAAAGAAAACAATTGTTTTATAGATATATATATATTTATACTTTTGTGAATTATGTTTGTGCCACTTTTGTGGGGTATACAAAGTTATTACATTATCAAAAAATCCGTGCACAATTCTGTCTAGTTAAAGTGGGGCCTGATTAAAGCGTTGTAAAGATAATCACAGTTTGACAATGTATCACTCGTGCTCCACAAAAGCTATAAGTTGTTAACAGCACAGATCCGGGTGTCTATAGAGAGATAATTAATTATAATAATGGTCTGAGGTCACCTGGTGTTGTTGAGGTTACCAGTTCCAGGGTGAAAGTTGGTTGGACTAGGTCATGTTGGTTGTTGTCCTCTACGACAGGCGAAGTCGAAAGCCCTTTATTATACGTTCAGGTGGAGATGGTCATCCTGAGGCAGCGTCCACGTCTTAGACTAGGGGCCCTGCGCATACACAAATAATTAGGACAGGTCCCAACACTTTTACTCCCTCTATAAGGCGTCACGTACATTGGGTATAATCGTATATCACAATTTAAACTGGCCAACTCGTAACCCTTTTACTTATACTTTATTCGTTTTAGTAAAAATTTTAAGACACCTCCAAAACCAACATAATATTCTTAAGCATGATTATGCTCATGTGGGAAAAGTTGGACACACTGTAACCTGCCTATGTCGGCTCTTAGCACGTGTAATTACATTAAAAAAAACTATCACATCCGCCAAAATAGCAGAATTCTACACCATTACATTGATAACGACAATTATTGTCTCTTAATTGCTTAACTTGGTTATTTGAATACTTTAGCTACATATATAGGACACGGACTGCTTTTGAAATCCTCGCCACGAGGTTGCAAAATTATTTACTATCTTTCACACTTGCTGTATTAATTTTTTATTTACGAAACTCATAATATATATATTAATGTAACTTACCGCAGTTTTGTGAGTGTTTATCTACTCATAGTAGAAGATAGAAATCCATACAAAAAACTTCGCACTGTCGAAGAGGTTTTACTTGATGTTAACCTTTAGGATGGCGGAACGAGACAAAGACAGAATTTAGTTACAACGCAGTACTGCAACCCGGTACAAGGCGATCACCAGAATGCGCTGGCATGCCCTCGGCGAACTGTATTTCGTCGTTTCGCTAAACGTTAAACGCAGTATCCACTAAACTGATTGTGCGTCTGAATTATGTCTATAATTAAAAAAATGTACCGTATTAGGTTTATTTGCGTATTTAATCGCCGGCTCGTAAAACGACCGGCACAGTTTTGTATTGGGTTAACGATTGTGGTGGAAGTTATCGCGGAGGGAAAGGAAACAGAAGTTAATGTACTGAACGGAGTAACAATGATCGAATGGGCATGCGATGAAGATTCTTTTTCAGTTACCAAAACTTTCTATGGACAGATTTCAACTGAAAATCAAAGAGTAATGCTATAAGTAAAAATTAATTGTTACAACAATTAACGTTATTAATCAATAATAATCGAGCATTGATTATGGATAGACATGCGCATTTAGACTAAGAAAAAAACAGAAGGAGATTAAGACTAAGGCAAAAACAGAGGAAGGTTAAGACAAAAAAAGTGAGAATTATGAGGAAATCATTTGTGACAAAGTAAATCCGCCTTCACTGCTAGATATTTATGAAGCAGTGAGCTCTACGTATTTGTACGTTTGTTAACATCTGATACACATTTGCTAACAATTAACAATTATAAAATAAGATTACTTGTAAACAAATAAGAATATAATTAACATAATTTATTATATTGTTAAAATTAAATATTATTGTATGTTTATTAGATGGACTGGAGGAATAAACTAGGCCGACTCCAGTTGTTTTTCAGTTGGACAAGTCCATACAAAAATTACCTGGATTTTGAATCAGGGCAAAAAACAACAATTTTTTCTGCACATTAAATATGAAGATAAGTAGGCCTACTCAATATTGTAACGAGAACCGTATCGAACAACCTAGAACGTCTTCCATCCGTCCCTCAAGCAGGTATAGTCTCAGTCAAGGCAACGCTCAAGTACGTTCCAGAGTCCTCCTTAAGTGGCGTTAAGTTAAGGATGGAAAGATTCTAGAACACGTGCGCTACGTGTATAAGGGATAGAGGCTGGCTTTGTGGATTAGTTGACAGTGAGCTACTTCCTTAGCGCGGATCGAGTGTTTGTCGAAGTATTGTTTGAGTGTTATTGTGTTACAGTTATATTGGAATTTTAATAGTTGACATTATTATTGGGTGTGTACAAATCTAACTGGAATTAGATTGTA